>ML806665.1:74246-102620 GCA_009831015.1 Picea engelmannii
TATTTCTTTCAACATCTCAATCTATATGTTTATAGTCATATTGTGTTATAAGATTCACTTGATTGCCATGTCCAAACATTATTATCATCACTAGTGAAATGCAACAATTACCATGCAAATAATTACATTTATAAAAAAAGTTAGAATTACTTGTTAGTTTGCAAGTTTATTTGGAATTTGGTGTGTTTTTTTTTTAGTTTTTTATTTTATTTAATCCATTTTTGGGATAATCAACTTCAAACATATTTGGATTTGTTTTTGGGCACAATGACCCTCAATTGAGAGTTTCAAGGTTTCATTAAACCCCTGGTTTAATGTTTAAGCAAACCTTCATTAGAATATTTAAATTCAATATTAACCATATTTAACCCATTAAACCCTTGATACAGGGCACATAAAACCCTAAGTTGAGGGGGTTTTAAACCCTCTATTGAGGATTGCGGCTCAATTTATTGTCCAAAGTCAACCCTGCTTGATTTGTCTGTCAGATTTTCACGCCTCAACTTCAAACAGGTCAAACCCCTATTAATGTTGCACAAAAATTAGTAGACATGCTATCCATAAATTCAACGTTAAATCTTATTTCAAACTATATGTTGGCACAGGGGTAGACCTAGGGTTCAACTTTAACAGCACACCAACAAACCCTAACTACTAGCCCTTACGACAACACCTGTGAAGCAGATGAAGTCTCACTTGAAGTAGCAATACGGGGGTTGCATGACACAGGTGTCTACAACCAGAGGAAATGCAAGAAGATTCCAAAATAACAACATGAAACAACCCAGAGATTCATAACAGTATCATACCTAACTTCATGAAGTAGTTATATATTCTTATCTTTAACAGAAAAATAACACTGCAATAACAATCTGAAATGCAATAAACAACAAAGCATCAACCACATGGAACAACAAGATTTTATGAGGTTCACCCTCTCCCTAGGGCTATGTCCACAGAATTGTGTTTATTGATAGAATAGATGGAAATATACAGTTCTATCTGCGCACTCAGCTGCAGATCCTTCTCTCTCTTCCTCTTTATTTCCTCTCCCTGCGCACCCAGCTTAAGACCCAAAAATACAATAATTCTCTAAAACATAACACTCTTACATCTCAACACCACAATCACTTCTCATGAAACCTCTCCATCTCAACTCTTCTAGACCTCTATTTGTACATTCCATGACTCTTAGAAAACCATGGGTCGAAGCCTAGGTGCCAAAACCCTAGGTCCACATAACCCGCATTTTAAGGACTTTGTCGACCTGTTCTTCTTTCTTCTCTGTGAAGTGCTCCAAACTACCCATTAGTGTCTTCTTTCGCTTGTTGACTTGTCCACGATCTATCTTCTTTGTTGTTTTGTCTTCATCGATCTTCTCTTTCAAGGGCTTGCTTTCGTTTACTTGGTTCCTTCTTTTATGCTTCTTTAACCATTTCGACCCGTCCTCAGTTTGTGTTCCTTCCGCGCACTTCATACTTTGTCTTTTTTCTTCCTTAATCTTCGCTTTCTTTCTTAATACATGTCCAAGGGCCAATAAGCTCCCAACACTCACATGTGACTCGTCTCGAGTCACTGCAGGGTTGAGCTATCTGTATTACTTTGACTACAGACTACGCGGAGCAGCTTGTGCTTTCTGATCTATCCCTCCCTATCATGTGCAAACTGTCTTTTTTGTTTCTGGTACCCAATTTCAACTGCACCTGGTACCTAGACCCTTCTTCCTTTTCTTTTACTGAGAGTTGCAAGGCACCTGGTTGTCACAATACAGCTTCAATCAGCTCCCATTTACTAAACCATCCTTCCATTCTCCATTAAGAGTTTTCAACTACACAATTCCACCTTTTGTAACATAGGCAACCTAGAATGGACCAAGCCAATGTGTCTTGAACTTTCCTGTATGCTTCAGGAACTTGTTTTCATATAAAAGTACTAAATCTCCTTGTTTGAATGCTTTCTTCTTGATATGTCTGTCATGGTAATCTTTTTCTCGTTCTTTTTGTACTTGCTGATCAAATCCTGCAATGAACCTGTCTTCCTCTAGTTCCATCAATTGCACAAGACTGTCTTGAACAGCGTCGTTGTCATCCATACATGTAAATGTTACAATTCTTAAACTAGGAACCAAATATTTCATAGGTACCACTACTTCCAGGCCATAAACTAACTTGAAGGGAGTCTGAGTTGTTAACTTTTTGCAAGTAGTTTGATAAGCCCATAACACTGTTGGAATTCTCAAATCCCAATCATCTTTGTTAACACTGCAGATCTTAGTCAGCAATGTCTCCAAAATCTTATTGAAAGATTCAACTGTACCATTCGCTTGTGGATGATACGGTGTGATCTTCTGATGGTGAACTTCGAACTCTAGAGTCGAGGCTTCAATAGTTTTTTTAATGAAGTTTGTGCCTTGATCATTTGTAAGGATCTTCGGGCATCCAAATCTGGTTATGATATCATCAAAGATGAACCGTGCAGTTGTAGCTTCACTACAATCTTTAACTGCTCTTGCTTCTACCCATCTGGTCAAATATTTTGTAGTAGTGATGATATATCGAGCTCCTATGCACTTTCCTGGTGGGTTGATAGGTCCCACAAAGTCAATAGACCATTTCTCAAATGCATGTAAAGTTAACTGAGGTGCTAAAGTCATATGATCCCTTCTAGAAGGCTTTCCTACTCTTTGACATGCATCATAGGCTCTGTAGTAATCCTTAGCATCATTATGTAAAGAGGGCCACCATAGGCTAGCCCTTAGAACCTTTTGCGTTTTTGCTTTCCCTGCATAATGTCCTCATGTGATGCCTTCATGTGCTTCTACAAGAATCAATGGTCTTTCTGACTCCATAACACATCTTCTTAAGATCTCATCTGGTCCCATCTTATATAATTGTCCAGCTATAAGTTGAAAATATGCATCGCCGACTACCAACTGTTTCTTTTGAATAATTGTATACTCGCAAGGTGTCATTCCTATGGACAGGAACTAGACTATCTCGACGAAGTGATCATCGACTTTCCTGATGGCCAACAACTGTGCATCTGGTAGTGTATCATCCAAACTGGTAGGTTCCTCTCCATGTTATAACCTGGATAAGTGGTCATGTCCCTTATTCATTCTTCCTGGCTTGACCACAATTTCAAAGTCATACTCCTGGAATAATAATAGCCATCTACATATTATTCCTCCCAACACTGGCTTGTTGACTAAGTACTTCAATGCAGAATGATCAATAAACATCTTAAAATGTCCTCCTAACAAGTAGTGTCTAAACTTCTGCAACGCATATACCATAGCTAAGCCTTCTCTTTTAGTGGTAGTATAATTCATTTCAGATGTAGAGATATTCCTGCTAGCAAAGGCTACAAGGTGGTCAATATCTCATGCACATGGTTGTGCTAAAACTTCTCCTAATGCAATGGATGAAGCATCGACATGAACATGGAATTCCTTACTCCAATCTGGAAAAACAAAAATAGGCGCAGTGACCATTTTCTTCTTTAATGTGTCAAAGCTCTGTTGGCATTCCTTTGTCCATTGAAACTTACTATCCTTCTTCAATAGCTTCTCCATATGTGTTGTTATATATGCGTAACCCTTAATAAACTTTCTATAATATCCAGTGTGTCCCAATGCAGTGTGCAGTTGTCTAACCGAAGTAGGAGGTAGATCAACAATGATAGCAAAATTGGAAGGATCGACCAACAACCCTTGCTTACACACAATGTGTCCTAACAACACTACAAAAGGTGAAAATAAAATACACTTCTTCAAGTTCAGGGAAATCTGACATTGTCTGCACTTATCCAACATTAGTCTCAAACATTCAATATGATTTTTCAATAGACTAAAAACGGTCGAGTCATCAAAGTATGCCTCCAAAAACTTATGTAAAAATTCCTTAAATGCTTCGACCACCACCCTGGAAAAGATGGTTGGTGCATTTTTCAAACCAAAAGGCATCACAGTGTACTGAAAAGAACCCCATTCTATTGCAAATGTAGTCTTATGTCTATCCTCCTTAGCAATTTTGATCTGGTGATAGCCTGAAAATCCATCTGTAAATGAATAAACTTCTTGTCCTCCTACATTATCTAGAACTTCATCAGTAAAATGTGTAGGAAATGGATCATGTAAACATGCATCATTCAATTTCCTTAGATCTACACAGATTCTGATTTCTCATGTCTTCTTATCTTTGACCACCATAGGGCTGATCCATTCAGATTATTTGACTGGTTCTATAATTCATGCTTCCAGCATTCTATCTAATTCGGTCTTAACTTTATGCTTGTACTTGGGATTCAGTCTATAAGGCCTCTGCTTGACAGGTCTTGCATCTGCTTTCAAAGGAATCTTCATTTATCCCATGGACCCCTTAATTCCCTTCATGTCTATGAACTTGGTTGGGAACAAGTCATGATACTCATGCAATAGTTCTGTAATCTTACTAATAGTAGCATCATCCTAATAGTCTCCAACATTTGCCAACTTTGGTTCTTTCTCTGTTCCAATATTAACCTTCTTAATTTTAATAGGTTGCCCAACAAAAGGTAATTCAATCCCTGGCCCTTCTACATCTCTTTGTCCTTCAGTTTCTGAAATATTCACATTCCTAGGGTCATCATCCTCATCAGCATTAATATTATAACAACCCTGTAACCGCTAAAGGGACGCAGTCCATTCATCTTCTTCTTGTTCAAGAGGGGGGTTAGGTGCCTCCTCAAAGACCTTTTGTCTTACAATTTGTAAATCTTGATCTAATGTGGGGTACTGACTTTCAAATCGAAACGTAGCAATAAAGTTATGGGTCATACCATACCAATCTATAGTGACTAAGCGCAGTTTTGCTTGAAGATACCAGTTGATAGGCGTAGTATCTAAGGTTTTAATGAACTTATGTACCCATTGTTCTCTAGGAATGTTGCTCTAGGATTCTTCACAACTTTGCATATGGTCCTTAGGAAAACTATGACCTGTGTATCGAACTTCACAACCTTCAACTTGGTTTGAAAATCACATTGTCTACAATGTGAGACATTGTACCCACTATGCGATGTTCTTCTTGTGTGTTCCCCACCATCTAGATGTCGTTGCTTTCAAGGCTTCATCTAGCGATAAAAACCTCTGTTGTACTGGTACAATTCCTTCAAATTCAAATAGAAATGTCTCTAAATTATTCAAGCCATCAAATGTAGGAAGATTACTTACTTTTGTGCCTATCCAGCAAACTGCCTTAGTCAATCTGGCACACCTCCGCGTAGAGACTTCATACATTTTGTTCTGCCAATTTTCCAATGCTTCTTTTGAATCTAACGAGCATGCACTTTCACTTCGCCAACTTAGATTTCCATCTGTTGTAGGATTAATATAATCTTGTTGTCATATTGTCAGTTTATATATGTTCTATAGCTCATAGGCACGGTCTTCTTCTCTTATAGGTTTTGTGTATCTACGACCTTCATCAGGATCAAGACGTGCAATGACCCTAAGGCCATCACCTTCAAATGTCATTCTTCTCTTTTTCAGGTCAACAACAGTCAAATTGTCGAAAGCCCAATCAATACCCAAGAATGAAGGATAGGGACATCTATCATCAACAATCTCAATCACTTCGAAGTCTGCAAATGTCCTCACTCTGTCGATGTCCACAGGGACATGCTCTAGTCTTCCAAAGGGGCTCACCGCCTGTTGATTAGCCATCCTAAGCTTAGTAGGAGAGTAAATCAATCTAGGTTTTCCCATCAATATCCAAGTCTGCTTCGTCATAACATTTACTTATGATCCCAGGTCGAGGACCACATAGTCTACGTCGTAGTCTCCAATTTGATCACTAAGGTGTAGTTCCTTACTTGTCCTCCTTTTTCTAGATACTTGATTCACAGCTCTACTCAGCAAAGGATCTAATCTTCCAATTTCATACTGTCTTATCAGGTGTTGTAGTTCCTGCACATCTCTTTCATCTTTAATCAAATCAATACAAGTATACAAGAAGTCCACAAGCTTGCTTACCTCTTTTCCTTGTCTAGGTGGGGCATATTGATCAAATGCTAGAGGCATTTCACATTCCCTTACTTCTAGTTGTGCCCTAGATGAAGAAGCATGTCCACCTACAAATTCTCTTCTTGCTTCTTCAAAAGTATGATTTTCTTTCCTTGGATCAAACAATGGTGCCTTCTCTGAAGCTCTTCTGATCCCTGATCCATCTGTAGTCTTTCCTGGAGTCACTCTATATTCTCATGTGACAGCGCCTCCTCTAGTAATAACAGTGACTCTGGTTTCCTCACCGTGAGGTTCAGCTGATATTAGTTGGACTTGTTGGTTTCCACCTCATCTTTTCTGAACTTTAGCTAACAATACTGGACAGTCTTCAATGACATGCTCAAATGAATTACAGTAGCTGCAAGTAGTACAAGGGTTCTGACAATCCCTTGCCAAATGACCTACTTGGGCACAGTTATAGAAAATAATCTGACCTCAACCTCGACCCATGCCTCCTCCTTGTCCTCTTCCTCTGAATCCACCACGAGGGTTGAAGTTTCATCTTCCTGGGGAATTGAACTATGCAGCATTTCCTTCTGGCTGTAATTCTCCTTGAAATCTATATGCATCCCTTGACCTTTCATGCATGAGGTCGTAAGACCTACAGTCCTTCTCATCATGCCCCAAAGACTTACAGAATGTACAATAAATATTGGTATGTGTCTGTACATATTTATGCTTGTAATAACATTCACCAGGGTGATGTCTAGTTCTACATACCTCTCACTATGGTAAAGTAGTCTGCTTCAAAGGGTTAGGGGCTCCAGAGGCCAAGTATTCACTAAATAAAGAACTGTGCTCTTTTTCATGGCCCTCTGCTTTACATCAACTACACCAGATGTCTTCTCTTTTCTCTTTTCTCTTTTCCTTTGTCTTTCTTCATGTCTTCAACCTGTAAAGATAAACTAGTTAATTGATTCAAAATCTAACTCATACCTGGACTTGATTCTTCTACATGGGTTGCTTCAAATTTCATGGCAATATCTAATGCCTCAACATGTGAAGCAACCTTCTGTTGCATCAGAGGAACTCTAATGTGTGGTAGGAGGGCAGCGATGAACCATTCCTTATGTTGTTCGTCTGGAATATGAAAACTTAAATGGCATGTCAAGGTCTTAAACCTCTGTTCAAATTCTCAAACAGGTTTAGTCACCTTTTGCTTGATTTCCTTTAACTCTGTAATGCACTACGACTCCGACTTAGGTTTCTTGAAATCTGCATTCAACGCAGTCTTAATGTCATTCGATGGTTTAGGTTGTACAAATGTTGTAACAAACTTCATATACCATCTCAATGCAGGGTCCCTCAAGGTAGTACTAAATTGAGCTCTCTTAACAGCTTCATCGGTGACTTGCTTAATGTTCCATACAGCTTTGCATAAGAACCAGTGTTGGTCAGGATACTCATGTCCATCTCCTTTGAAAATAGGTAACCTCATTTCATCTGCCATTGATTTCCCTTGGCTTTTTGACTGAGTCAGTACTAAACTACTGGTGACAGTACTCTGAGTGCTCTGGTTACTATGGTTACTCTGGTTACTTAGTGCTTCTAAAACAACAGGAGGAGTAGTAATACTTGTAACTTCAACAATAGGTGTAGTACCTGAAGTTCCTGGTTCTTCTCAGTGAGGTTCTTCGATCTCTACTTCCTTTACCCTTGCGAACTCTGAATACTCTTCGTCTGATAGCTTTGTTTCTTCTCCACTGTAGAATCCTTCGTCTTGTGCTAATGGCTCGTAACTCTGCTTAAATAGGTTCGCAAGAGGAATCTGTCTAAATGATCTCCCACTGCGTGTGTGTCCAACTTCTGTGTCACTGTCATTATTTGAATTCTTGAACATTAGCTTTAAAATCCAACTGATTACTATATCTTCAAGATATTCTTCTCATGCAATAGCATCTTAATCTTCAACTTCAAAAAGTGTAAAAACTTTCCTCTAGCTTCCTTGAAGAAATACCTCTTTGCTTGACTATATGATTCCACTCTGTCAATAGAAAACTCAATAATGTACCCTCCAATAGTGCTTTAAAACCAGAGATCCACTGCTCTTGACACAGCGTTATCAACTTTCATGAATTTATTAATCAACGTCGATGTCCAAACCACAGGTGGTCTAGATCCGATTTCAAACTGAGTGTCTACTAGTCTGGCTAACCACTTGTACAACTCCTTATAAACTCCTGGGAAAAAAATCTCGTGCACATAAATAAAGATATACCTTCCCAACCAGTCTTTTGTACTAATGCTAGGGTTCTTGTTCTGAGCTACGGCGAATTCCCTTTCTTGTTCTTCTATCCAATTCTAAATTCTTGTCTTCGATGGAAACCACCTTGACATTCCCTCAAGAAGATCTTGTTCCCAACAACAGAACCATTTTTTGGCACAGGAGTAGACCCAAGGTTCAACTTTAACAGCGCACCAACAAACCCTAACTACTGGCCCTTATGGCAACACCTGTGAAGCATATGAAGTCTCACCCGAAGTAGCAATAGGGGGGTTGCAGGACACAGGTGTCTAAAACCAGAGGAAATGCAAGAAGATTCCAAAATAACAACACGAAACAGCCCAGAGATTCATAACAGTATCATACCTAACTTCGTGAAGTAGTTATATATTCTTATCTTTAACAGAAAAATAACACTGCAATAACAATCTGAAATGCAATAAACAACAAAGCATCAACCACATGGAACAACAAGATTTTACGTGGTTCGTCCTCTCCCTAGGGCTATGTCCACATAACTGTGTTTATTGATAGAATAGATGGAAATATGCAGTTCTATCTGCGCACTCAGTTGCAGATCCTTCTCTCTCTTCCTCTTTATTTCCTCTCCCTGCGCACCCAGCTGCAGAGTAGATCTTCGCACCCAGCTAAAGACCCAAAAATACAAGAATGCTCTAAAACATAACACTCTTACATCTCAACACCACTATCACTTCTCACGAAACCTCTCCATCTCAACTATTATAGACCTCTATTTATACATTCCATGACTCTTAGAAAACCATGGGCCGAAGCCCAAGTGCCAAAACCCTAGGTCCACATAACCCTCATTTTAAAAACTATGTCAACCTGTTCTTCCTTCTTCTCCGTGAAGTGCTCTAAAGTACCCATTAGTGTCTTCTTCCACTTGCTCACTTGTCCACAATCTATCTTCTTTGTTGCTTTGTCTTCCTCGATCTTCTCTTTCAACGACTTGATTTCCTTTACTTTGTTCCTTCTTTTATTCTTCTTTAACCACTTCGACCCTTCTTCGGTGTGTACCTTCCGCACACTTTGTACTTTGTCTTTCTTCTTCCTTAATTTTCGCTTTCTTCCTTAATACATGACCAAGGACCAATAGTATATATTGTTTACAATTTCATTTTAAATAATTATTTTTAATTATTATTTTTTTCTAAAATTTATATATAATTTTTTTCAAAAAATCAAATTTTATAGTCTAAAATTTACTCTCAAAAAATAATTTTATGAAATGTTATAACTTTTGAAATGTTATTTATTTTTGTCTCTTTGCGAAACTAAGAGAAATATGATGAAGTTATATTTTTGGGTTCTATTTGTGCAACTAAGAGAGAAATATGGTGGAGTTATAAAGCTCTAAAAATTGTTGAAATTATAATTAGTTTAATATTAAAATCATTTTTTTAAATAAAATAAAAATATTTTTTATAAATTATAGTTTATGTGAATTGTGTTTATAAAAATATTTTTAAAATAGTAGATTATTGTTTAAAAATTTGTTTTAAGTTATTTGTTAATTTTTTTAATTTGTATAAATAAATAAATAAGAAAAAAAAATACATATTAAATATTAAAAAATCAAATAATATTATTGAAAAATTAACAAAATTTTATATAATTTATCTCTATAATATAGTGAAATTATTAATAAATAAAAATATTATATATATAATATAGTGAAATTATTAATATATATATATATATATATATATATATATTTAGTTTGTTTGTTTTTTACCTACGAGACTAGCATGTGGTTGAGAAATCGCGACTCACGGGTATATAAGTTGTCAAAATCACTTAGGGATCGCATTCGGTCTAAGCACCGACCCTTAATATGGATGGATTTTTTGTCCCCGTAGATTTCGAACCAGTGACTTTAACATCATGGAGTGCCTTAACAACACACTCTATAACCGATTATCCTACACCTCGAGGACTTAAAATTGGAGGACATGGGGGTGGGCTTTGATCCACTTATGTGTGAATGAGTCACGATATTATTTAATATAATATCGTTGGGTGCAACCACACATTCAACCATTACTTCAACATGCTCCCATTACTTCAAGTTATGCCCTCACGAAAATTAAACCTTTCCTGATAGTGAAAAACTCTTCACTTTTCACTATTAGATCCAACATTTTTGGACTTTATAATATATATTTTAAAAACTTGTAAATTGTAAAATTTTCATCATCAAATATCACTACAAAGTATAACACGTATTTATAGATTGACTCTTAGAAGGGTGACAAGAGGAAATGTAAGTGGGAGGATTAAGAGAAGCATTGAGAAGATTTGTGAATTAAGTATTTATGTATATGCTTAGGGTGATAACTATTGTTGTAGAAAGTAGTTGTGAGATGGGATTTTTCATTTTCAAAATTGTTCTTATTTTATATTTTAATAAATATGGTAATATATATGTTTATGATGTTAACTTTTGGGGTAAGTGATTATGTAAATTAACATGTAAATAATGTTTAGTGTGTGTTAATTCAAAATTGTTGTTATTTTATATTTTAATAAATATGGTAATATATATGTTTATGATGTTAACTTTTGGGGTAAGTAATTATGTAAATTAACATGTAAATAATGTTTAGTGTGTGTTAATTTTCTAGATCTATGAATTTTTAAAATCTATGAATTTTTAAAATCAATATGTTAAGGGAAAAAAAAAAGTTATTATCTTGCTTTTGATATGTGATAAATTCATGTATTGTGATTAGGAGTAGACATCATTCCTACTTTGAAATCATAGATCATAAATGCCACCACAAACCTAAATTAATATTTAAACTCAAGAGGGTGAGATTTTAAAGCTAGAGTTTTAAATTATCCCATATTGGGTGAGATTTTAAAGTTAGAGTTTTAAATTATTCCATAAACAAGGGTTGTTATTATTGGAACAATGGTGAACCCATTGAAATGTATTTTATTTAAGTTTTATATTCAAGAAAGACTTTTACAAAGAGAGTATTATCCAAGTTTCTAAGGCCAGAGATCACATGTATTGCTTTATTTATTGGAATCAAAGTGAATAAGGAAATTATGTCAAAGATAACCAACATGTTGTTACATTTTACTTATGGTTTTTACAAATTATATTTATGAAGTATTTTGAATATATATATATATATATATATATATATGGGTTGTGACCTATTAGTAGTTGGAGTAGGTGGAATATTTTTGTCAAAATTTTGGTTAAGGGATATTAACACATTATGTTTTTTAGCATACTAATTTTATTGATAGTTTTCAAAACTTAAAATATTTATGAAGTGTTTTGAGTACATATATATAAGGGTTGTGACCTATTAGTAGTTGGAGTAGGTGGAATATTTTTGTCAAAATCTTAGTTAAGGGATGTTAATACATTATGTTTTTTAGCATACTAACTTCATTGATAGTTTCCAAAACTTAAGTCGCACTCACATAGACCTCCAAAATCTTTTTTATCACCCAAGACAATGATACAAAGGGAGGATGAATCAAAGTGGTGAGAAGAAACCAAGGCCCAAGCATAGAAGGTGACCATGCCATTCATCTTGTATAGGCCCAGACTATTTTGTTAGGAAAAATTGTGCCCCTTATGAGTTATAGTCATTCTCAACATCGAGTGATTCATAGAGCTCACTCCCCCTCCATTAGTGTTGCACATACATGAGCAGGGACAAATGGACAATGTGATTAAAAAGCCTTGACCTATTACTATTCAAGATTAGCTCCACCTAAAGAAACTAAATCCTAGCTTTGAGTCTTTAGAATCTCTCCTTGGCCTCAAAAATAACGAGGAGGAGATGCATGACATTGGAACTTCACAATGAAGTTGTATATTATAGAGTGTATGGGGTCTAAGTAGCCCGGGTAATCTACTAAGTTATGTCTTCATTTGGCAAAGTAGATTTATTATGCTTGCAATAAGTTAAAATCACTGGGATTTTGTAGAGAATGAACTTGTATGTTATATGGTTGGGATTAATAATGTTTGCATTTAAACATTATGAAGTAAAGTCAAGGGTTTCGATCCTAGTATCCACCCAACTCGTCGGGGAAGTGGTGGACTAAGGGTCAAAGCCTTCTTAGAGGTTTCATTGGGTATTACTGAATTTGGATGGTCATATTCTTGGATTGGCCAATATCTATGCTTTAGATGTTTTTGGAGAGAGCATCGAGCATTGGTAATGGATGGTGGATCTGTTTCCAGAGACCCCATTTCTTATTTGTAGGGATTTCAACATAGTAGAGAATCAAGAAGATAAAGAGGGTGCTTTATCGACCAAAATCACATCTAAGGAAAAATATGCATGGTTGTCTTTTAGAGCCTAACACAAGGTTTATGGCCTTAATAGATATAGAATCCACAAGCCTTTGGAGTTATGGTGCACCTAGAGTAACTTCTGCAAAGGACAAGAAAACATCTTAAAATGATATATAAATCTATGTTCTTATAACATAATTCATTTTTCTATGATGCCTCAAGTGGAAGGTAGGGTCCTGTGGATGGAATGACCATGCTCATAGACCACCAACAAATATGGCTTATCCTCTCATGAAGTGCATAAAACATGTGAATTCAAATAACCAAGTATATTATAAATGTAATGCACTTGTCAGACTCTAGGTGTCTAGACTCCATCAAACAATTTAGAATCTTCTAACCTAGCCTTGTGGGGAAGTTGGTTGGACTACCTAATGGACCGACGTCATTTCTTGCACAATAGCCTTTATTTGAGGATATGTGAGGTAGTTTGTATTCATCAAAAGTAAACGAAATCAAGTGGCTAAAGAAACGTTGAAGCAGTTTCCCAAGCCCTTTAGCACAATCCTTTTAACCTGGAAAAGTGACAGTGAGAAATAGAGTTACACCATCCGCTTCAAGTGGATGAAACCCGTCAAACCCCCAAGGGGGTATAAAATTGGAACTTGACCCTATCTCAAGGGAAATGGAAAACCAATGGATCCATATTTTAAGTATCTAACCATTAAGGACGTTGGGGAGCAATGATAAACCTCAAGACTGGGAGGGGTCATACCATGGACCAAGAAGTGATTGAGTGAGAGTTTGTTGCTCAAAACTCGATGGTCTTCCAAGTGAAATTATACACGGAGGAAAGAGAAAGGGTCATGAAAAAATGTATGGAAATAATTCCAATAAAAGTGCCAAAGGTACAAATGCAAGCATGTGAGAAAATAAATACATGCTTTTGATTTTAAAATTTACATCCCTTTAATAAAAATCCTTGTTTGTGTGCTTCTAGAAAACATGCTTTAATGGTTAAACAAGTCACACATACTCATAAACAACACTGCTCTTATTTGTTAAAAATTTCCTCATACATTGTAAACTTTAGAAATTAAATAAAAAAGTTCTACCTTTCGCAATTTTACATTCTTATCTTGCATTTATTTCTACATCTTACATTCATATAATATAACCACATAATATAAAGGGAGTGTTTGACCTCTCACAAAAAAAAATTAAATCTAAATAGCCCCATCCTATGAGATATTGTGATGGTAGAATTCCACCAATCACTGGAGTCAATGGGGCATGGTGCAGTGAACATCAGGTTAACTCCCTAGCCCCATTAGCTTGCTCATTCTGGTGGCAATGCTCTTAGGAAGGTTTTTCCATTATGTTGGAAAGGCGTTGACAGAATAAAGAGAAATGTACCCCAAGTTTCCCACTCCACCCCAACGAAAAAATGATAAATATGGACTAATATGAGCCATTTATGAAGTAAAACAACATTCTAAGCCTAGGCAAGGAAATGATGGGTATGCACATGATAGTTTGGGGCCCTATAATGGTGTTGGCAAGAAATTGAGAAAATAAATAGAAATGCACCACAAGTTTTCCATTCCATCCCTACAAAAAAATGATAAATACTTACTAATATTAGATATTTATAAAGCAAAATGGCATTCCAAGCCTAAACAATGAGATGATCAATATGCACAAGATAGTTTTAGGTCACCCCCTAGGACCATGACAACTTCCCACCTTACCCAATGTGGGTATGATTCCCTCAACACCCTAATTAATGTTTCTTAATTTCTAAATCTTTATGGGTCTACAGATCAACTAGTAAGACTTATGCTTTAATGTTTTGTATGGCTATTATACACGAATTGAAATTTTTTATTTTACTCTAGGACAATTTTGAGTTTTGTACGATCCATTTTTTTGTGTAAATGTCATGTATATATATTATGATCATTTTAATAGTTAAAAGAAACATTTTAATTGATTTAAAAGAACAAACAAAGCTTATCTTTAAAATTACAACTCATTATACATCATTTTTGCACTCCAAAAAAATTATATGTTCACTCACAAAATGTATATTCCAAAACAAGGAAAATAAAGAAAAATGGCATTCCAAGTCTAAACAAGGACATGATCAATATGCACAAGATAGTTTGAGGTCACCCCCTACGACCATGACAATTTCCCACCCAATGTGGGCATGATTCCCTCAACACCCTAATTCATGTTTCTTAATTTCTAAATATGTATGGGTCTATAGATCAATTAGTGAGACTTATGCTTTAATGTTTTGTATGGCTATTATACATGAATTGAAATTTTTATTTTACTCTAAGTCAATTTTGAGTTTTGTACTATCCATTTTTTTTTTGTGTAAAATATCATGTATATATATTATGATCATTTTAATAGTTAAAAGAAACATTTTAATTGATTTAAAAGAACAAACAAAGCTTATCTTTAAAATTACAACTCATTATACATCATTTTTTGCACTCCAAAAAAATTGTATGTTCACTCAAAAAAATTATATTGCAAAACAAGGAAAATAAAGCAAAGTGGCATTCCACGCCTAAAGAAGGACATGATCAATGTGCACAAGATAGTTTGAGGTCACCCCCTAGGACCATGACAATTTCCCACCTAGTGTGAGCATGATTCCCTCAACACCCTAATTCATGTTTCTTAATTTCTAAATCTTTATGGGTCTAGAGATCAACCATTGAGACTTATGTTTTAATGTTTTGTATAGCTATTATACATGAATTGAAATTTTTTATTTTACTCTAAAACAATTTTGAGTTTTGTACAATCCATTTTTTGTGTAAAATGTCATGTATATATATCATGATATTTTAATTGATTTAAAAGAACAAACAAAGCTTATCTTTAAAATTATAACTCACTATACATCATTTTTGCACTCCAAAAAAACTACATGTTCACTCAAAAAAATTATATATGCATATTGCAGCTTACTAATCTACCATGTTCAACCATGTAAAACTCCAATGCTCATACTTATAAAAATAAATAAAAAAAAAATGTCAAACTCATATCATAATTATATTTTACATGATACTTAAGTACAATACACTACTACTAAGACGATCCAATGAAAGAGACAAAAATATCAATTAAATATGTATTTTTCTAAGACAACTCCAATGAAAAAGACTTAAATATTGATTAAATGTATGTTTTATCAAGAATAACAAGCTCTATAAGAGGCATAATTGGATTCCGGTATATCTTTGAATTGCAATAGGGAATCCACCTCTTACTATCATGTATGGCGATAAGTTTGATTGATTTGGAACCTACAAGTAATCCAAACATGGGTAGCCTCAACAATGACTTAGTTAGGGGGGAATAGAGGGTTCCAAGAAGGAGATAGGGTTGACAATACCTTTGGATTTGGAGTAAGTTTATAAACTGCTTTGGTTGGTTGACTACAATCGATCTTGCTAGGGTCCAAAAAAGTTCACAAGGCATTAGCCATCTGGTAGGAATGGTAGTCCACCCACGGTGTCAACGACCCTAGAATAAACATTGACCAAGTTTTCCAAAAAATCCAACGACCTCTTGGGTCATTGCTTTATAATCAATTATCACTAAATGAAATATGTTATAAATGGTTTTCCCCTACTTCAATTAAAAGAGAGAGAGAAAGGTATATTCTTATGAGAAGAAAATACTACATAGACATAAAAAGGCTCTTCCCTCCACCTAAATTAACATATAACAATAATATGTGAGTACAACTTGTCTTTTTTAGAAGGATATATGAGATGAAGAGTCTAACATTTACCTCTCTTAAAGTGCAAATGATCAGAAATCATCTCAAATAATCAAGAAAATTATAACATTTTGTGAATGAATAAATCACTGCAATCTATCCTCGAATGGGGTGTTATCAGTGGACACGCGGAAGTCGGAGGAGCGCGTGGATCGCCAGCGGGGCATGGAGCCACGTGATGGGCTCGTGCCCCCATCTGCCACCCTCCTGCAAATTTATTGCTCCCCAGGACATACGAGCGGGCATTAACGCCCCTCCCTCCCGACGTATTTGGTATGGCGCGGTGACTGGTTATGGCTCACTGTGTGTATTTTTGGCTGGGGGTGCTCTTTCGACCAAGGTCATGGTCGACGAGAGCTAGCACAGGCAACCCCTCGGAAGCTACCCTTTACCTCTGCACTCTCACCTGCTGCTATAGTATTTCTATGCCGCGACATAAGTTAAGGCTGAGAGGGAAGTCGCGACGAGGCTCTCCCTGGAGACCTCGCCGACCTATGGCACCCCCCTCTGCGCCACCGCCTGCAAAAGAAGCCACCCATCTGCTGGCATTAGTACCTCAGTCGCTCGGCTCAGCTTGGCGTGTTCTCCACTCGTTGTCAACAACCGAACCACCTGGTACATCATTCATGGCTCCTCCTAGCTCCCCTGCAATCCATCACCCTTCAACCTCGCATAGACAACCTCGTGAGAATTGCACCCCTGCAGATTCACTTCATGGTGAGCAACTTAAGGATAAGATTTCCATCCTCCATGGTTTAGTCTTCGACCTCCGCCAGGGGGTGGAAGACTTAAGGTTCCATCTTGAGGTAAACACAGAGAAAATTGAGCTCTTTCTCCAGCTCCTCTCGTCTCTGCAAGCTGTTGTCCCCACAGACCCGGGAGGAGAGACCTCCAAGACTGAACCAATGGATGATTTCGAGGACGTCTAGGCAGAAAGGCGAAAGGAACCAGACGCCACCACCCACGGCGAAGATACAGGAATACAGTCTGGCGCAGTGTTCGTGAAGCAAAAGACTGAATGCGAGCTCGGGGCCGAGCCTCAGACGAAGGATACTGAGAACACCAGTCAGAGCATCGACGACACAGCGAAAGGAAACGAGCAGTGGGGGGATGGAACAGCGATTGTCGAAGAGGAGTCGTGGCCCGGGGATCTCCAAGGCACTTGGCCAGGTTACATGTCAAGGTTTTAGGATATGTGTCAAGTTTTTAGACTATGTGTCATTCTCTGTTGTTGTTTACATAGTTCCAGACTTTAGTGCCATGTAGCCCTTATAACTCTTTTGATGATTGGGCTGATGATTGGGCTGGTTTCCCCTCTGTTGGGGCAGCCCCATCAGCAGCGCCAAAACTATCACTGTACCTGAATTCTCTTTTTGCCTCTGGAAGGTTTCTAATATAATTTTCACTTCTTACTTAAAAAAAAAAAATCACTGCAATCTAGAATTTATATGTAACAAATGTAAATCTTTTAAACCATATTAAGAATATAATTGTTCAATAAACATCAATATAAGATAACATTTAAATCTTCTTCACCAACTTAAAATAGAAAAATAAATAAAATTCCTCTCCCATTAAGTATATCTTTTTTCTTATCATTGCTTAATTATAGTAAAGTTTTATTACTAATTAAATTAGAAATATCTATTCAACTCTTTCTAATCTAATTCCTCGAGCTTTAAACAACCACTAAAAAATTATAAGTTTTTATAATATTTTATATAAATTATTATGTAAAATTTAACCACTAAGCTTTAATAGTGGAAAAGTTTAACATATCATGTTTAAAAAAAAATAATAATAATAATCGTATATATACTAAAAGTTGTTATCCATTTTATTATACTTCAATGTTTTATTCAATTTGTTATATGTTGTTTATTATAATGTTTTATTAATTTGATAATAATAACTTTGATAAGTGGTAGAGTTGAAGTTTGATTATTAATATTAGGATTAAAATTATTAATAAATTTCAAATTTTAATTTATTATATTTTTTAATTAATAATAAATTTAATAAGAGTGGTAGACTATCAAAGGATTAAAATTATTAAAGAATTTTCTATTTTCTTTTGGATTGTTATTAAATATAATTTATTAAAAAAAATGTAAAATTTATTAACCTACTTCACATAATTTAAAATGAATAAATTTGTGTTTGATAGATAAGAAATTAAATAAATTTGAAAATATTGTATTTGGATTTATAATTGTGTAAGAAGTTTGAAACGTCTATCAATTCAATTCAAGTAGACACTTTACCTATCAATTCAATTCAAGTAGACACTTTACCCATCATCATAGACTCTTAATGCAAGAATAATTAAACAACCACTTAAAAACTTATAGATCATTCATTTATTTGATTCAAATTAGTATGTAAAACTCAACCACTAAGTTTTAATATTGTAAGATAAATATTGCTTCACAATGCAAGTTTATCATCATGCCTTTCAAAAATGTTAAATAAATCTTGCATTTTTATTAAAAAAATATATTGATCTTTTTAAAATGACATTATCTTTTGAATTAAAAAAAAAAAAAAAAAATTATAGATCAAATTTAAAATTTTAATCCATACTCATACATATCAACATATCAAAAATTGTTATTCATTTTAATGTATTTGAGTGTTTTATTCATTTGTTTATTTTAAAAAAATTTAAAAAATTTCTCAATAAATAATTTTTAATATACTTCAATATTTTATTAATTTATTATGTTCTTTAAAGAAATTAAAAAATATTTATTTATTTTAAAAAAATAAAAGAAAATTCTCATTAAAAAATTTTAATGTACTTTATTGTTTTATTAATTCATTATGTTCTTTAATTAGAATGGAAGGCGTGTATTTATCATTCATATCATTATTACACCAAATTCTCGTGGTATTATAATATAGAGTAGTATTATAACCTGGTGAGTAGAAGTATGATTATTACTATTCAATATTGTTAGGATTTAAATTATTAAAGAATTTTAAGATTATTAAGATTCAAATTATTAAAGAATTTTAAATTTCAATTTATTACAATTTTTAATCATTAATAAATTTAATAAGAGTGGTAGATTATCAATATATCAATATTGTTTGGATTAAAATTATTAGCAAATTTTAAATTTAATAAAAGTGGTAGACTATCAATATTGTTTGGATTAAAGTTATTAGCAAATTTTTTAGTTCAATTTTTCATTAATTAAAATTATTATATAAAAATTATAATAAAAAAAATTGCTAAATTTATCAACCTTCTCAACACAATTTAAAATGAAGAAATTCATATTTCATAAATAATAAGTTAAAAAAAATTGAAACTACTAAAAAAAATTTTAAAAAAAAAAAAAAATTATCTATATCTTTTAATTAAAAAACATACAATCTAAGACAATTATTTATAAGATTTAATTAAAAACATACAACACAATTATTTATAAAATAAGAGATAATCAAACTAAGGATTTTTTGTTTAATTTACTTTTCATCTTTTTTGTTGAAATTGAGTTATAAAAATCATTAATGTGAATCAAATTTAATCTTTTAAAAGATCTGATCACAATAATTTTGAAGCTTCATATTCTAAACATTTGCCTCAAGTTGATCATGTCAATTCTTTGTCAACTATCTTCTAACTTAATCATTAGAAGATTCTATCCAACCATATTCCATCTTCAAATTGATCATGTCAATTCTTTGTCAACTATCTTCTAACTTAATCATTTGAAGATTCTATCCAACCATATTTCATCTTCAAATTGGATTTTTTTGTTTAATTGACTTTTCATCTTCTTTGTTGAAATTGAGTTATAAAAATCATTAATGTGAATCAAATTTAATCTTTTAAAAAATCCGATCACAATAATTTTGAAGCTTCATATTCTAAACATTTGCCTCAAGTTGATCATGTCAATTCTTTGTCAACTATCTTCTAACTTAATCATTAGAAGATTCTATCCAACCATATTCCATCTTCAAATTGATCATGTCAATTCTTTGTCAACTATCTTCTAACTTAATCATTTGAAGATTCTATCCAACCATATTTCATCTTCAAATTGGATTTTTTGTTTAATTGACTTTTCATCTTCTTTGTTGAAATTGAGTTATAAAAATCATTAATGTGAATCAAATTTAATCTTTTAAAAGATCCGATCACAATAATTTTGAAGCTTCATATTCTAAACATTTGCCTCAAGTTGATCATGTCAATTCTTTGTCAACTATCTTCTAACTTAATCATTAGAAGATTCTATCCAACCATATTCCATCTTCAAATTGATCATGTCAATTCTTTGTCAACTATCTTCTAACTTAATCATTTGAAGATTCTATCCAACCATATTTCATCTTCAAATTGGTCATGTCAATTCTTTTTCAACTATCCTTTGACTTAATCATTCGAAGATCCAACCATATCCCATATTCCACACAATGGTCCTATGAATGGTCATTATATCGCTTAGCACCACATTAAAGAATAGTGGGCAATGTATTTACAAGATTCGACATGTCTTCCCAAAATCTCCTAATCAATAGTCATTTTGTTACAATGTTAATCAATAGTCATTTTGGTACAATGTTAATATTTGTATCACTTGCACTTAGAACTTAGAAAACAATGGACAAGTTATTCACAAGATTTGAAGTGTCTTCTTAACATCTCTTAATCAATAGTTATTTTGATGCAAAGTTAATATCTATATATCACTTAACATCACATTATAGAATAGCAAGCAAAAGATTTGAAGCAATCCTTTCAACGTCACATTATAGAATAGCAAGCAAAGTGTTCACAAGATTTGAACCAAGCATTTTCTCATCATAAGGTGTCCACAAGATTGAACCAATCCTTTTCTCATAATAGTCATTTTGAATGTTAATTTTCAAAAGGCCCTACTTGTAATCTAAGGATATCTCAAATCTCTTATGTAATCCCAAAGGCATTTTCTGGCTCAATTCTCGGGCAATTTATGAGTGGCAATGCTTGTATTGAATGTGCCTTTGGTAAGGTCGTCTCCTTCATAAATCCAAGCCTTGCAGCAACTAAACTTATGTGATGCGTAGACACCATCTTTCCAAATCATATCCACCCTACTTTTGATACCCTTACAACGATTCCACCTTATCAAAAAAAAAATATGCATTGTGGAACACAATGCTCATCAGAGATAATAGATCACCTGGTTTGCCATGGGGTGTATGAACATATATTTCAACTAAACATCCAACAATATATTTCAACTAAACATCCAACAATAATATTGAATGGAAATGTTCATTTTTATTGCTAGCATGAACTATATAATAAGATGGATAAAAGAAGAAAGTGGGATTAATGTAAAGGCGTTGTCTAAACATTCGACTTTTTTAATTTTTTCACCGGAATTCAGCAAAACAGATTTTGGTGAAATCATTATTTTCTGTTGTTTCAATTGCATTTTTTAATACATGAATGGATTCAGCACCCTAAAAAACCCTTGGGGCACATCAAATTATACAGACTTAATCACTCAAATCTGGAGTTCCAACAATTTTTAGCCAGATTTAAATAAAAATTGATCAAAAAACATCCCCATAAAAACTCCAAAAAGTCTAATGTTTAGATTACACATTAATGTAAACAATTGTTATATATCATACCTCTTTCTGTCTCACAGACATATGCTTAGATATACAAGCATATGTTTCTGTGCATGTATACATATAAATCTCTCTCTCTATAATAAAACATCACACCAGAAGAATGAAAGGGGCCATGGAGAGTTCGCTATGTAGGTAGCTTATGCTAAGAATAAATCAATCTTGTAGCTTGAGGATGGTTTCTTCAAGGTCATGCAAGCTTCTCTAGCAAAAAGGGGAGTAAGTTTCTCATGAAAAAGACCAAAAAAGGTAAGAGAATGCTTACAGAAAAGGTAGTGAGAACTTTGGTCCCTGGCTTAGGTTCGTCTAGTAGTGGACATGCTAAACACGGGTACATAGAATATTTTAATTGATTTTTGCTCAAGACCCATGTGAATACATGTATTTGATTTTCAAAGTCCCATCCCTTTTCCTACAAAGCTCTTCTAATATGACCCATGTGAATACATGTATTTGATTTTAAAAGTCCCATCCCTTCTCTTACAAAGCTCTGCTAATATGCTTCTAGAAAACATGATTTTGATTATAAAAGTTCATCCCTTCTCTAAAAACCCAATGTTGATGTGCTTCTAGAAAACATGCTTTAATGGATAAAGCAGCCACACATATTTACAAAGAAATATGACTATTGTTTGTTAGATATTTTCTCATAAACTAAAAACTTCAGAACTTCAATCTGAAAATCTCTACCTTTAACAGCTTTATATTCTCATCTTGAATTTATTTCTACATCCTACTTTTATATAATATAATCACAAAATATCAAAAAAGGAATGTTGGACCTCCAATGGAAATTTTGATCCTAGATTTTATGGAAGTAACCATTCATTATATATCAAGCGGTGCCCACTTTGGATCTCGAACTTGCTAAATGAATGAATAGTTGTTATCAACTTCAGAGACCAACTGGTCTATTGTAAAAGAGAATTACAAACTATATTGGATCTCAGTGTGTACTATGAAAATGTTTCAACGGTAGACAAAACATGTATAAGAATTTAACACTATGCAAGTTCATACAACGGTCAAACCTCAAGTGGAAAGGAAAATCGAACGAAGTGGTAAGAAAAAAAAATTGTATTCAAATGAAAATTGTCTCCCGAGACAGAATAATCCTTTTCTTTACATGATTTGCCATTTCAATGAAGGTAGATAAAGAGCTTGCAGCAGCAAGAGATGAAAAATCTCACATAAAAGAACATTTACCACTTCAAAAATATTGCCCACATGCTCTTGATGTGGTACTAGAGTGTCAAATGAGTTCATAGTTCACACTGCAACAGCTATTTGGTTAAAGAATTGCCACATTGTCAAAGTGGTAAAACCTTTTATTAGCTAGTTATGTACTTCCATGTGCTGTAGAAAATAAAGCCATAGGAAATAATAAACATAATCATTCGAAGTGGATAAAATTTGAATCTGCAAACGATCAGAAAAGAAAACATGGTATAAATAAGTTTATATTGTAAAGAAAATGTAATGCATCTATTTATTGCTTTGTTTCTTTGAGAAAAATCAAGCAGTCCAATCAATGAACAAATTCTAGGAGACACATCTCTAWATAAGAGATTAATGTGCCGGACATTTTCCATAGCTGGGTTTCTATCTGAACCATTTACTGTTTAAAAATGAAACTCAAGAATAATACAAAGCTATATGACTGTCACATCGAATTCATTACAATATTATGTGTTTAAGATTGTATTCAGACTTTGCCGTTCCCCATGGTGTCTGCAAGATTTATTTTTGTCATTCAAACCCCGGTAAAATGATTCAATTTTTTTATTTTAGGGCATAGTTTTATAAATTTATTTACACTGGCAGTCCACCTACTTCGCTGGCAGTCGCTGGCCTTCCTAACCTTTCATCAGTGATTCTTCTGATTATAGATTTGGAAGCATCCCTTTAGAAGCTAATTAAAAGACTTCAAATGTCTCCAACTTCAGAGCACCAAAGAACCATGGTTTAGCTTGAAAGGGCATTTATGAAAGACAATCGAAGCATGCTTTGTGAGATGCCATAGAACAGCTGACTTTTTTCAAATTTTATTTTGTTTCAAACAGAATATCAGGAAGTGTAATCCTATTTCCATTACATCCTATCGCTTAACATTAGTCTACAGCAGATGCTAGGCAAGTTTGATTAATTGTTCTAAATGGCAGCTGCCAAATGGTCGGTCCTAAATATCCAAGGGAATATCTTTTTTTTTCAACCATGGGAATCAGTAACTAGTTAGAGTGACCTAGGCCAGGTCTGGGTATCCAAGGGAATACCTTACTTGCAACCACAACCAACACCAAAATATACTCCAAAATCCACAATGGGCATTGGAGTACCTATGCCTCTATACCTAGGGCAGTTTGTGCTTACCGGAGCTTACTCTAAGAGGAACTGTAAAAAATTTCTTCTAAAGGATAGCCATGTTGGAAGAACTCAATGATTCTATTGTTTGCTACTGATATATCCATGATTTGGAAATTAACAATGTAGGTTTGTTCCAGAGGCTAGTCAATGGCAGTGAAAGACCCAATATAAGATCTTCTTCCCTTCGCAGGGCATTCTATACATCAAATAAGGCCAAAAATTTTCTTCCCCCTCAAATGATAAACAACAAAAAGATTGCTTCTCCTGAAAAGCACTGAGCGGGTATCAACATCTAATTTCCATTTGGCTTTCAAGTTATGATTTTTTTTCAAGGATTTATTTCTCTCTCGTTTTTTTAAAGCTGGAAAAGCTGAGGGCTTAAACATAGCTCCATGTATATTAGGCACCCACATGTTTTCACTGTGGCTTGGGAGGTCAGCACCGTGCCACTTGTAAATTTTCAGTGATCACATATAAGGGAGTTCTCAAGACTAGAGGAACAACCTAGTAGTTGTGGAAGTAGAATTTCACTCATTAAAACTTAATATTGAACCCGTAATGGTGCCACTGCCCAGTATGAAAGGGGCATGCAGGTTAGTGGTAGAGCAACCTGTCAGCCAGGGGCAGGTTCTGGGTTTGATTCCTAGCCTGTCCAATTTTCAACGTGGTATCTAAGCCAGGCATTGAGGTTAATTAATGGGGTGGCTAGGAGGCCTAAACCAAAGTGTGGTTTCAAAGAGGATGTTAGAGGTAGCAATCCACCCCTTGATATCGAACTGATAAATGTGCCCAAGCATGAAAGGGGCATGTAGCTCAGCGGTAGAGCAGCCCACCAGCCAGGGTTGATTGATGGGGTGGCTAGGAGACCTGAGCCAAAGTTTGGCTTGGAAGGGGGTGTTAGAGGTAGCAATCGAAACCTTGTCATCTAACTATTGAGGGTGCCCAGCATGAAAGGAGCATGTAGCTCAGTGGTAGAGCAGCTCACCGGTTAGGGGTAGGTCCTGGATTTGATTCTTATCCTGTCCAATTTTCAACAATAGTCAATTTCGATCCTTGTTATTTTATAGGAGTACAACTGTCAGTGGTAGTCAATTGAGCTTGTTCCTAAAAAAAACATAGGCGTTACTAAAACAGGTAGGCAAACAAGCAATTCAGAACTCAAGGCACCCTTCTAAAGGTGCAGGCTGTAGTGGCTTCATTGTTTCTCTAAGAAACTGTTCCATTGTTTCTTTGAGATTGAAATCAAGGCCTAAACCTGACGCTCTGCTTGAATCGAAGCACAGTGCTCCAACAAACAGCTTCGGGTAAGGAGGAGGAAGGGGGTACTTACATCTTCCATTTTGCATTCAAAAATGGAAAAAGCAACCAGTGACTCACTTCATAAAAATACACCTTCGGCCAGGGAACCTTTCTGAATCAAAAATTTGTATATAACTGTGTCTGAGGGAAATGCAAAATTATATATGTTTATTATTGCTTTATCTGAAACTTGCCAATACGAAAACATTTGTCAGAATTATTTAGCAGATATCGTAAATATTTTAAAACTCTGTCAACTTAAGAATATTTCTGATGGGCAAGAGATTGAACTTAAGAATATTTCTGTCAAACTCACACCCATCACCAAATTCCAAAATTGAAGACACCTCTAGACATCTAGGGTCAAATTGTCATTTGTGTACCTACTTCTTTGATGATGGAGTTGACAATCTATGTTGCATGATTGTACGAGTTCATCAGGACCAACAGTTCCTATCAGTATGGCAGGAACAACCCAGTAAAGCCAGTGCACCTTGCTTTCGAAGAAATGACATTTCAGAACAAGTGAACCCTTGCACCTTCCAGTAGGTGGGGGGTCTTCCTGGGCCCACACCAACTTCAAAAAGTCCCCCACGCTAGCAGTCTTTTAGGGGCCTTCTTTTCGGGGTATGCAGAGGCAGACCAATGGACATTTACAGTGTACTTATATTTTTGAACGGCTTTGTTCAAACCTTTCAGGGAAGGTGATTTGGGGAGTGCCCCCAGTCATTGAAACCTGACACCACTTTGAACAAAATTGAATCGCGATTTTCGAAAATGCCTAAGCAAAATTGAACAAAGTTGTAAGTGACTAAACTGTGATGACCAAAAATTCTTAAGCGACCTAAGTGGATGGACTTCCAGGCCACGACGATACCATGGATGCCTAATCAGTATGCTAATAGGTATGGACTTATAAATGAGTGGCCTTAATTACCAGCTCATAATCAAAATCAGAAAAACAAATGGATACACTCGTTCTGCAATAAACCCTACTACCCATGTACGCATCTGGGGACCTATAATTATTTTTCAGACGCCATTAGGGCTATCAAACACAGACAAAAACAGACAAGAGAAGGGGTTAAAAAAACTCATTCATACCTCTGAGCATACTTGGGCGAGTTGTTGAGAATCTCAAACCTGGCCTTCTGGGCCATGGCACTCTGAGGATCAGAGGTCATGGGAATACACCACTCCGATGGATGGCGTTTGAAGAACTCCCAGTCCGGCACAGCGACCAGCAGGGCGAAGAACACTCCCACGCCATATGTGACGATCATTCTTTTAAAAGACCAAGTGTAATAACCCACAACTCCCGCAATCAGAGCCGACACTATCAAAGAATAATGCAGGAATTGCAGTACAATTTCCTGCAACCGAACCCCCTCAGTACCCATTTTTCTTCTTCTTCTTTTCTATTTCAGGCACCAAATAGTGGGATTTTTCTCTTTAATGTCTCCTATAAACTGGGGTATGTCCTATTACGGACCGAATTCAATTCAATTCAATTCATTATAACGATATTGTTCAGCACAATTTCGCTGGCAGTCCACCTACTTCTTCGGGAGTCAGGCTCGAAATCGAATACATACAAGTACAATATGCTCATCTGTAGTCGACGTGTTTTGCTTTGAATTGAAAAGGTGTCTGTCTATCGCTGCCCACTGAGGAAAAATAAATGCAGACATACTGGTAATTAGTGTATATACTTTAATCTGTTGGTACACAAGTCAGGCCCATGCACGTAGTAATGGTTTGTAATTATGATAAGCATATACGACCAAATTTGGTTATAAAGGGCGGGTTTTTTTTAACTTCATTTTTTTCAAATTTGAGTTGGGATTTATTAATTCAATTCATTTTTTTCAAATGGTCGACGAATATAGCAAAAGCAGATTAAATTCAAAAGCAGGGCAAATTCGACGGAGGGCATATTCAAATGGCATCCCATTCGTCGACCATTCCAATTAGACACACAGTGAAAAGTATGAATTAAACGGTTGCTTGCTTGCGACAGGTAAGTCGGCTGGATACAAACAGCTCTGAAGTTTTAATTTCTTCATCTCTCGCTCTGTGAGCCAAAGTGCTGCCAGCTTTAAATCTTGAAAACCCGATGTCATAAATAATAACAAGCACAGATCATTCAGCGAAGGAAAGAACAGCGAAGCAGCAGGAGCACGTCACGAGTTCGAAACGCGGGGAGAAAGATCAGTGGCTTTGAGTTAGTTCGGTTTTCAATCGCGATTCGCATCCATTCAAGATACGAAGGAGCCAGAAGCAATTAAACATGTTCATCAAGAAGCTCATCAGTAAATCCGGGAAAAAGATTGATTAACCTTAAGAATGTACGCAAATTGTTCGAAGAAAGCTTTCAATAACAGAGAATCAAATGCATGGTGTATTAAAGGCAGTGGCAGACACCCAGGGATAGGGACAGGAACAGAGATAGTGGGCTCAGCTTGAGGGACAGTGGGCAGGGACAGTGGGCTAATAAAGTACAGGGACAATGGTCTAACAGGGACAGTGGGCAGAGCAGCAAGTTTTCAGCAGTCAGAACAGCAAATAGTGAAGGGTTAAGCATAAAACAGAGGGTCAGTTTTGGGCAGAGAATTTGATTTTCTTTAATAGCAGCATGACAATGGGACAAGAAAATTTAGAACTAGTGGAAACAAATGATATAGGGCAAGTGAAAATTGCCT
>ML806665.1:102720-115268 GCA_009831015.1 Picea engelmannii
ACCGAATTAACCTCGGAGGTCTGAGTAGGGACAAGAGCAGTTTTGGTAGCTGGCACAGTAGAAGTGGGATTGGGTGCAAGGGTCATTTTACTAAGCTGCCCACTCAACTGGCCAATGGAAGCAGGAGAAATGGAACCTACCACTCCATCCATCTGCGTAGGGTCCTGGGTTGGGTCTGGAAGGATGCGACCGCACATGACTTCGAGAGTCATGATGATGTTACCCAAAAACGCCTTTATTATAAAAATTTTGCTTCCCACTTTGGTGGCTATAATATAATCTTTCTGGTAATTTGTTTCATGTGGCTTGGCAATTCCTTTCCATGTTCCTTTCCCTTCATGGGATAACTTTCTTTATTCATTCAATAAGTTATTTTTAGCCTCGTGAATGTTAAAAATTCTTTCTTTCTTTCTTCATTTCCATTTAATAGGACTTACTCTCCTTAGTCGCAGTGTTCTCGCTGGCGTCCCCGCCCACTTACATGATGGTGATAACACTTACATGATGGTGATAACCACCTACGACCGGCGGCGGGGCAGCGTGTTGTTATATTATATTTTGTGAAAGAAATGTTAAGTGTGTAAAAGAAAGATTATAAAATAAAAATTATTTAATTATTCAAATTACATAATTTGAGTATTAATTGTTATTGTGTTGAAAGGTGTTTTACAATTTAGTATGGTATGGGAAAATGTTAATATAACATAATGTATTAAAATAATAATAGAAAATTTAAAATTATATATATATATATATATATAATTATTTTATAAAATTTGATAAAAGATTAAAAGTTTGTATTTCTAGAAATTTGAAATCCTTTTACTACTTGATAAATTTGGGGTTAAGATAAATCTATATTGATAAAAATCTAAATTATATATTGATTAAATTTTTATGAAATTTATAATTAAAAAATATAATAATTTTAAATTTATTTAAATTTAAATATTAAATAAATTTTTTAATTTAAATATAATGAAAATCTTAAAATTATTTTAAATAATATTTACAATAAATCACAAAATAAATATATTTAATATTTAAAATTAAAATTATTGTATTTTTAATATTTAAAATTATAAATCCCCGAATGGGGTGACACGTACCGCAGCAAGGCTACGCGGTCTGGAGCCTGGCCTGGTCATAAATAAGGGTCATTAGCTCCCATTCCCTCACCATTAAAGATGGGAGCAAGCCCCAACAGCCAGCCTCATGCCATGAGACCTCTCACTCGCGTGAGGAGTTCGGATGCACAGAGAATTAAGGAGGGAGCCTTAATGGAAGAGCATGTCACGTCCACCCTCTCAGATATCAATGAACTTTGCTATGGAATCACCCATTTCGATCTCGGCTCGCACCAGCCTTGCTACTCTAAACTCTGGTGCAATTACAAGAACACCACCGTCACTTTGGCCATCGCTCTTCACATCCCCATGCCGAGAGAAAGAGGGAAGCCCCGTAGGGGCTCCGCCTGGTATACTTTTGCTGCTCGTTAAAAGAGACAGCAATGGTTCGAAAGAGCATTGTCCATGGCCCAAACGCAGTTCATCCGCAGAGCAAGGAAGCCCAGGACACCTCCCATGGCATATGTGGAGGAGGTCTTTCCAGAAGAGCCAATTCAAGCTCCCCCGAAACACCTCCTCTTTACTGTACTTGACAATTGGCAACCTCCAAGCTGCCTTCAGGGGGAGACCACCATGGAGACCACTGGGGCGCAACCAAACAACAATAACAGGGAAGACCAGATGGAGGAGTTCCCCACCTGCTATATTGAAGAGGAGATTCTAGAGGAGCTGGACTTGTAGAAGGTCGCGCGCGCAAGAGAACATTTCTCGAGCAGTCACAACGAGAATGCTAAGGGGAAATAGGTCGAGACACAGGGACTGGAAGCGCCCATGGAGCAACAAAGAGGGAACGCGACAGGCGAGGCCGCAGACATCAGCCAGGGTGGTGAATTGAAGGACGATGGCCAGGTGTGGGAGGGTGGCAAGGCCTTCATGCCACATCCCATATCCACCATGTAGGAATCATGGCGTGTCCAACCTCCATTCTTCCACCCGGAGCACCTGGCTCTGATGTTTGACTTGAGAATCTAGGTGGAGGACCAAGTCCACTGTGCCATCCTCATCAACCAGTGCATTGATATGTTATACGACGCATACTCCAACACGTCAGCAGGGCAAAGATGCCCTACATGCGCGCAACCTTTCATGCTGCTAGCTAGAGAAGGAATGCAGGAAGGCAATGTTGACATGGCCACCTCAGAGGCCACCGGGTAACTGTTTTCGTTAATGCTACTGGTTAGAATTTTAGTTTTGGTTAAAGTTATGGCTCTGCAACTGTTACAGTTTAAACTTGCTTTATTTTCGAGATCTTTGGTTCATCTTCAGACTGGAGGTTGTCATCTGCCTTTGTTTCCTACGGGCAGGACAGATGGCCTCCTACTTTTTGACATGGACGGCATAGGCTGCCAGTTTTTCCGGTTTCCATTAATTCGGCAGGACAACTGGCAGACCAAGCATATTTGTACATTTTGGCAGCTAATACAATAGGATCCACCTCTCTTTTTTTACTTAAAAAAAATATTTGAAATTATAAATAATATATATATTAAAATTTAAAAAATGATAAATATTATATTTTTTAAAATATGCATATTTTTAATATAGAAAATAATAAATATTGTATTTTAAAAATATATTTATTAAAACATATGAAAGTAGTGAAAGAAATAAGAAATAAGTGTGTTCATTTTCCCATTTTATTTCATTTTAAAGTTTAACCAAAACTTCGAACTATTAATATGTTTTTTAACTATCATGTATTAATATGTTTTTTTAACTATCATGTTTAATTTTAAGGAATTAAAGGTTGAATATGAAATTTTGATGATGATGATGATGATGATGATTAACTTGCAATTCTTTATAATTTTGCTTATGTGCTCGAAAAGCGTTAAGAGAGGCTTTCCAAGATCACCATAGCTTTCTTGAGTTAAAAGGTTAGGAAGGTTGGTAGTGTGACTAATATTTTGAAATTGAGATATAATCTAGGTATAGGCTGGACAATCTAAGAGAATGTGCTTTTCATCTTCAACCTTCTTAGTGTCACAAAGGTGACACACTCTTTCATCCCATGGCGTTTTAGGAATTGATCAATGCCCAGTTTCACTATGGAGCTCGTGAGAATTTGTTCTTATCTTAGCAAGGCTTATTTTTTCTTTACACTTGTCAAAACAGAGAGATAATTTTGATCTTCTAGATTAGGGTTGATTACATCCTTATAATACCTTAATTTTCTTTTTTCCTTTAACTCTTTATCACACCACATTTTCTCATTAAATTTGATTTAATGATATTTTTTATAGTATCCTCATTCTGCAAAATGGTGTCTTCCATGATTCTCCAATAACTTAGCCAAGATTGGGCATCTTTATGCCATCCTCACTTGAGTCGAAGGTGGTTATGACTGGATTTTGAAGCAATTTTAGGAAGTCTCTTGTCTTCCTTGTTGTTTAACTTTTTCTTATACATTAGGTATCTAGTCATAGTCATGCTCTCAATGGGGGAAAGGCTTGCCTCTAAGAGGAGGATGGGATAGGGCGTATTTCCTTTAATTTTGAGATTATAGGTTACAAAAAAAAAATTGATTTGCTCTATCTTTCTCCAGGATTCACGAGAGATATTGCATCCCCATACTTTGCATCCATATAGAATAACATGTGTAACAAGAGTCTCAAAGAGGAGTTTCTTCTTATCCGGTATCCAAAGATCGATTGATTTACAATTGTTTTCAAGCCCATAATAAGCTTTACATCCCCCAATAATGTTTTTCTTGATGCTATAATTCCAATTGAGCTTGTGGTGAATATTGATTCTGAGATATTTGTATGAAGTCACTTCCTCCAAGTTGTTGTTGTCATATACGGAGGTATCATAAGTGATCTTATTGGATTTAATGATCATGACCTTAGTCTTGTCAATATTAACATTCAAACCCATATTGTAGCAAAAATCTTTGAGGATTCTTAGTTGGTTTTCAAGATCGTGGGGACTCCTTTCCATAAGAACAATATCATCGGCATAAAGAAGAAGATTGATGACTATACCAGTGAAAGTAGGGCCGACTCAACCTACTTCTTCCAAGCAATCTTCTAGCTTGTCAATGTATATACCAAAAAGAGTAGGGGACAAGGGACAACCTTGCTTGACTCCAATACTGCAGTTAATCTCTTTCGACTAGCCCTCATTGTTCTTAAACTTGGCAATAATGTTCTCATACAGCCTTATACATATTGTATTTTATTTTAAAATTTATTAAGATTTATGATGTTTATGTGTTATTAGTTATTGTGTGCTATTTTAAGAAATTAAATGTTACAAACCAAAGTTTATGAATGTGTTAGTCAATGTTTTGTGATTTACAATGTTTTGTATTTATTTATTTTATTTTGTTTCAAGTAATTAAATGTTAAATATTAATTTTTTTATTTCACTTATTTAGCTTACTCATTGTGCATTCTTCTAAGCTTTGCCTTTTATGGTTTTGATCATGATTTTGGTGTCTGACTTCAACCATGGATTCAGTTGTGGGGAGAGGTTGCCCCCCTCCTTTTGATTTTGAAGCAACTTCTTTTAGGGCCCTAGTTTCCGTACTGGGAAAGAATGTAAAATCTCAACCCACCAAATTTGTTGAGAAGCTTAACAAAATTTCCTTCTTCCTCTTCTTAGTGCATGGATTTGGCACTAGTTGAAAGGGGTTTGGTAGGCTAGTTCACAGGGCTTTGGAATTCCCCAAGGGACATGGCAATTTGGGTGCAAAAAATTGGTAAGTTTTAATAAAAAGCAAGCTTACCCGTTATTTTTGCGAGAGAGGACCTGTTATTTTTGCGAGAGAGGCTTCTACGCCTTTCTCTTTGAGGCTAAAGAAGTTTGAGTCCTCGTCTTTTGAAATGGGCCTTAATGTTTTGGTACTAGGCGTATATATTTGACAGGTGGGCTCCAAATTTTAATCCAAAAAATGATGTACCATCTGATGTTCCAGTGTGGGTTCATTTGCAGCATTTTTCATTGCACTGTTGGAATGAAGATTCAATGCATTGCATAGGAAATACCATGAGTAGGTCAAATATGAGCATAGAGATGGTATGTTTTCCTATGCTCATATTTGCGTAGAAGTGGATTTGAAAAAAGGTTTACCTAAATCAATCTAGCTATCCCTAGACAACTAGAAACACATACAACCTATGGACTAAGAGTAGATCCCTTTTAAGTACAAATCATGTGATGTGTATGGGAATTTTGTGAAAGATTGCAAAAAACAAAGTTCAAGTGGAGCAACCAATACAAGAAAAGAAGGATCAATGGTAGCAGGTCAAAAAGAAAAAAAGAAATTTGAAATGGGTCACCTCCACCTTGAATCCAAAGTAAACATCTCATGAAATAGGTTGTTGTGAACCATCTAGATCTAGATAAGTAATAGGGAAAACGCAATCAACAACACCAAGCTTGAGTCGCCCTCATAAATCAACAAGAAAACCACCCAAGTGACCAAATGAAGGAAACATAAGTTTAATGGCAAACAGGTATGAATTTTTAGGACAAGAAATCAATTTATTCCTAGTACAAGGAACATAGATGTTCATCCATTCAATTAAAGAATTACAGTAGCAATACTAGTATTGGAAGAAAATCTAGAAACATTGCCTTCTCTAGGAGCAAAAAGTAATGTCTCGGATCATGAGGAAGATCTTGAACACTCCTCAGAAAAGGAAGTGTATTCTATAGTATTTTTTACAATAAACCAAGCTCAACAACAATTTGAAGGTGAGGAAAAGGAAGAAGGGATGATAGAAGAAAAACTACCCAAAAAGATAGGAAGGAAAGGAGCTAAGGAACGAAGGGAAGAGATAGAAAACAAGGAAAAGGAGTTGGGCACTCAAGCAACCATTGAAATCACTTTAGGTACAGGGTTAAGAAACATCGAGAATCTAGGAGCCTCAACCCCGTCATTTGGTGGAAAACAAAAACCATTAGGTAAGTATGAACATAGTCTCCTAGAATTGTAGAGGTATGGGTAGTAGGATCAAGGTAGAAGCTATAAAATGCTTAATAAAAATGGAAAAGCCTGATGTCATCCTCATCCAAGAGACAAAGCTAGAGGTTTTGGAAGCAATCAAAGTTTGTAAATCATAGTGGAAAATTAATGAAGGGAAAGCATTCAATTCAAGAGGTTCTTCTAGAGGCATATGCTCGGTTTGGAATAGTCTTCTCTTGAATCTACAATTCTCATTCCATACTCAACATTGGCTATTAACAAGTTTCACAAACATGAAATCAAGGGGGGGTGGGGGGTGGGGGGGTAATAAACATTATTAATGTTTACATGCCCATTAACCACAACAAAAATTGGATTGTTGGGAATCTCTTTCAACCTTAAGAAGTTCAAAATATTGGCAAAATAGCATTGTGGCCATAGATTTTAATATCACTCTTAGTAACAAAGAAAAAATGGGAGGGAGTATAGTACAAGAGTCATTCAAGGAAAGAATGGAAGACCTGATCTCTCATTGGGATCACATGGATGTTCAACCAAAAAGGGAAATTTCACTTGGTCAAATAAAATAATAGGTTTGAGGCATATAGTTGTTTGGCTTGATCAATTATTGGTACAAAATGACTTTCTAGTTAGCGATTTGACAATTTCCTCAAAAACGATCCCTTGGGATACTTCAAATCATAATTCCATTACACTTCAGATGATGGATAGTCCTAGTTATGGTCCCATCCCTTATCAGCTTAATCCCCTTTGGCTACAAGACAAAGAAATTGTTGGAATTATTTCAAAAGAATTGAGTAAATGGGTGGTCAGTTCCCCTATTTTCATAGGGGAAAATAAATTAAAAGCAGTAAAAATTGCCCTCAAGGAATGGGCTAAGAATGTATACTTTTTGCCTGAAAGTATAAAAAAAAAGGAGTGTAGAGTTCAGGTGGCTTCCATTCAAGACAAATTAGACACATAAATGATAACTAGTGAGAGGATCAATGAGGAGAATGTAGTGTATCAAAACTATCACAAAGTATTAATGAGGGAGGCGGAAATGTGGTGATTTAAGTCTAGAAGTTTATAGCTTCAAGATGGGGACAAGAAAACTTAGTTATTTCACCAACAAGCAAAAGCTATAACATGGAGGAGCGATGTGACAGAAATTACAAGTGAAGGTAGATTGACTCTCATAGCATTTGATGAGATAAAGAAGACAATGAACTCACATTATGAGGATCTATATACTGAAAAGGAAGGGGCAAATCCAGAGGATATTGTGCTCATGATGGAAAATATCCCCTCACTAGTCACTCAAAGTGAGAAAGAAGAGTTGATGAAGGAAATTTCATAAGAATAAATCCAAAAAGCAGTTTAGGGACTAGATCGTAATAAGGCACTAGGACCCGATGGTTTTACAATACAATTATATAGGGAATGTTGGCATATAATTAAATTTGACCTCATAAGAATGCCGCAATATGTGCATAAGTCAAGCAGAATTTGGGGTAATATTAATTCGTCGTTTCTTTCTCTCATTCCCAAGGAAGCCAACCCTTCATCCTTTTCAATATTTAACCCCATTCCATTGTGCAATGCATCTTATAAAGTTTTGTCCAAGATTATTGCTAATAGGCTCAAAAAGCTCCTTCCTAAAATCATTTCAGAGAATCGTGGAGGCTTGATGCAAAAAAGGTAAATTGTGGAAAACATAATAATGGTTCAAGAAGTAATCATTCTAGTCATTCAAATGTAGACAAAGGTATGATCATAAAACTAGATATGGCTAATGTTTTTGATCGGGTCAGGAATTCGTTCATTTTTTACATTCTCTTTAAGTTGGCTTTTGTCATGCCTTCATTCACTAGATGTCTGCTTGTATAAGTAATCTATGGATTGCTCCTCTGGTTAATGGGAGATCCACTTCATTTTTCAAAGGTAGTAGAGGCTTGTGGTAAGGATGTCCCCTTTCCCCCCTGCTTTATATTACAGTGATAGAATCTTTGAGCATGAAGTTGGAATTAGAAAGGCGTGCGGGTAATCTTCCTAGTATTAAAGTGGTATGAGGAGTTAAAAGCATCAATCATGTTCAATTTGTTGATGACACAATATTCTTGGGTGAAGCCTCATCCATTACTATGGCCAGAGTCAAAAAGGTGCTTGATCTTCTTACCAATGTATCTGACTCGGGAAAAATCAATCACAACAAAAGTCAAATATATGCTTAGAATGTAAGTAAAAGTATACTACAAGTTATTTCCATAATTATAAATAAACATGGTCTTATGTCGGATACCTTGGTATGCCTATAATTTTTTCCAATACAACCTCCCAATTATGGTAAAGCATACTCAGCAAATCAAAATCAAGTTTCATCAATGGGGAGCACATTGGATAAACCCAACTGGAAGAGTAATTCTTATAAAATCAATGCTTTCTACTTTACCTATCTTCCAATGTGTAGTGATGCTTACCCCAATGGGAGTAATGCAACAAATCACCCTAAAATTATGTAATTTTTTATGGCAAGGAGGTGAGTAATTTTTATGACGAGGGTTAGGTTTTTGGATGTCTAGGGTTTTGGCATTCATGAGTAATGTTAAAAAGGCCTCTGGAGCCTCATTGTAATCATTCTACTTAGACAGATGCGTGTAGCAGCCACATATCTTCTCAGAGATTGCTACCACCATTCGAGCAAGTTGTTTTCAGTTCTACAGTTTTACAGTTTCACCCTATTTTATTTATTCAATAAAAGTTATTGTTCACTGGATATGTGTTGTTGTTCTCCATATCTTTGTGTTATTGTATTCAGTCTGTTATTCATTTCGTTTCGCTCATAAATCTGGATCACCTTAGCTAGCCACGGAGAAATTCCAGCCAATTTTTTTTTGAGAAAGGCCTATGTGGGTCGAAGAGGAAAATGACCTGACACAAATAGCTTTATACCCCATTTATACAATTCACACTTCCTCAGATGATAGTATGATTGATGAGGATACTTTCCTTGAAAATTTTCTGCAAAATCAATATCCTAAAGATGCGAAAATAAAAGGGATAAATGATGATAACAGATCTGAAGTCTCTACAAAAATAACACTAAACTATGGACAGATTTGTTTACTGCTGAGATAGAAGATCCAACTATCAAAACCATAGAAATCAACCCTGCAAAAGCACTCAAAATCAACAACAAACTCACTTGTTAGCAGGAACAAAAATTGTTAGATGTACTGAAAAGAAATATTGAAGCTTTTTCATAGGATTATAAAGACATGAAAGGCATCCATCCTTCTATCTGTACCCATCACATTTATATCAAAGAGTACTGCAAACCTTTTAGGCAACCATAAATAAGGATGAACCCTGTAATGAAAGACATAGTTAAACAAGAACTCCAAAAGTTGTTTGATGTCGAATTCATATATCCTTTATCAGATAGTGAATGGGTCTCCCCTCTAGTTATTTTCGCAAAAAAGAATGAGAAATGGAGGATATGTGTGGATTATTAGGATTTGAACAAGGCTACCAAAAAAGACCATTTTCCCCTACCTTTTATTGACCAAGTTTTGGATGTCTTGGCCGGGAAGCAATACTTTTCCTTTCTAGATAGTTTTAGTGGATACAATAAAATCCATATCAACCCTGAGGATCGGGACAAGACCACCTTTACATTCCCATGGGGTACATTTGCATACAGAGTCTAACCTTTTGGCCTATGTAATTCCCCTGCTACTTTTCAAAGAGCAATTCTCAACATTTTTTCAGAACTCATCCATGATAAAGTTGAGATTTATATGGATGACTTTGCCCCCTATGTCAATTCATTTGATGAAGCCTTGGACAATCTAGATAAGGTTCTCCAAAGATGTAGGGAAATGAATCTATCCATTAGCAATGAAAAATGTAATATTATGATGAATGAAGGGATTGTTTTAGGACATCACATGTCCTCTAGAGGGATTGAAGTAGACAAAGAAAATATCAAAATCATCACCTTACTCCCACCCCTTTGAAATCAAAAGATGTAAGAAGCTTTCTTGGACATGCAGGATATTACAGGAGGCTTATTAAGGATTTCAGTAAAATAGTTTCTCCTTTGTTTACCTTGCTGACCAAAGATGTGGAATATTGTTGGACTCTGAATTGTCAACAAGATTTTGAAACAATCAAGGAAAAACTCACAATTGCCCTTGTTTTACAAGGTCCCAATTAGAGTCTTCCATTTCACATTCACATTGATGCATCAAACAAGTCTGTAGGAGAAGTCTTAGGACAAGATGAAGACAATAAACCTTATGCAATTTACTTCATAAGTAAGAATTTAGCTGGTGCAAAACTAAATTATATTGTTACAGAAAAAGAAATTTTAGCAGTGGTTCATGCTCTCAATAAATTCAGAAATTATGAGACAGGATATAAAGTTTTTGTACATGCAGATCATGTTTCCATTAGATACTTGATGAATAAACCTGGCCATTCCTACTAAAGAAGGCACGATTGATGACCAATATCTAGATGAGCACTTATTTTCCATATCATTACAAACCCCCTGGTTTTTTGATATAGCAAATTACCTTATAACAAGAAATTTTCCTCAACATTTCTCCTACAGGGAGAGATGCAAGATTGTCCGGAAAAGTTCAACATACACTTGGGTTGTAGGCTATTTATTCAAATTATGTCCATATCAAATTTTGAAGAGATGCATAAGGGAAGATGAGGTGCATGATATATTGCACGCTTGCAATGATGAACCATGTGGAGGTCATTATGCAGCCAAGAGGAAATCTCGTAAGATCTTACAAGCTGGATATTATTGGCCAACCCTACATAGAGATACTCAGCAATATACTTCACATTGTGATGAATGCCAAAGAATGGGGAAACCAACAAAGAGAAATGAAATTCCTTTACAACCCCAAGTATCATTGGAACCATTTAACAAATGGGGCATGGACTTTATAGGCCCAATTGATCCTCCATTGGGACATAAGAAGCACATTTTGGTATGCACAGACTATCTAACAAAGTGGGTTGAAGTAAATTCCATGAAGGATGCCACTGAATCAAATATAGTAGCATTCCTCCAAGAATGAATATTTTCAAGGTTTCATTACTCAAGGCAGATAGTCACGGATCAAGGCCCCCAATTTACATCGAGGCTTGTTGAAGAAATCATGAGGGAACATAACATTCATCACAGAAATTCAACACCCTACCATCCTCAAGCAAATGGGTAAGTTGAAGTCACAAACAAAGAACTAGAAAACATCCTCACTAAAACAGTGAGCAATAACATGAAAGATTGGTCAAAGAATCCAACTGAATTAGTATGGGCATACAACATTACTGGAAAACTACAACAAGGCTTACTCATTTTGAATTAGTTTATAGAAAGAAAGCTATGCTTCATATTGAATTTGAATATCATAAATTGAGAATAGCGGTTGAATTAGACATGAATTTGCAATCAACGCAAAAAGAAATATTGATCCAACTGAATGCATTAGATGAGTATAGGGTGCAAGCCCTCTTCAACACTAAAGTGGTGCAATAGCAAAGAAAGGACTGGAATGACAAAAATATTAAGTACAGGAAGTTCAAAGAAGGGGACTGGGTTCTGTTATATGAATCAAGGTTTAAGGATTTCAAAGGAAAGTTGATGACAAGTTGGATAAGGCCCTACATCATTGAAAGATTTAATGATAATGGATCAGTGTAGATAAGAACAACTGATGAAGAAGGAATACCACTACTAGTGAATGGATTCAAACTAAAGAACTACAATAATCCCTTGACAAAAGAAGAATTCACAAAAATAGTGAGGAAACAAAATCTGGATGTGATTGATAGCAGTCATATTCTCAATCCATCCCCATAATGAAAAAAAAAAAAGAGAAGAAAAAAAAAAATCCTGGATGAAAACCTCCCAGATGCATTTAGGATAGATTTGAGGGTGAAAACATCCACTTGAGGGAGTCTCGGATCTAACAAATAAATGAATAACCTCATCATGAATACTTCTTAGAAGCCTGATAAGGCAAGACAATAGTGAAAACCAGAGATGGCACTTCTGCCTTGAGAAAAAAGAGAAAAAGAGAAAAATAAATAAATAAATAAAAGAATTTTTGTACTAATATTTTGTTTGTGCGGGTACCAGGGACTTCATTACTGCAACCATTTGCATAGATAAAAATGAACAGTCAGCATCACCTTCAATAAGTACAGTAAGCATTTCCATGTTCATACATATCATTTTTCATTATTGCCATATTTATATCATTTTTCATTATTCCCATATTTATATAATTTTCTATCATAATAATCCATATTCTTCATCCATGCCATACATACCACTTTCCATACCCAATACATATCACTTTACATTTATTTTCAAAGTAAACATCATATTCTACAGGAATCTACAAGATAATCTTGTTGGTTGTGGAGCCTGATTATCTTCCTAATTCAGAGGTCCTTGCTTTCAGCCGTGTTTATACCCC
>ML806665.1:127287-214660 GCA_009831015.1 Picea engelmannii
CAGTCAGAGTGCAATCTTCCTGGCAAAGAACCCAGCTTATCATTCGAAGACAAATCATATTGATGTTCAATATCACTTTGTGAGAGACATGGTTGAGGAAAAGAAGGTGTTGTTGGAAAAGGTTGACACTTTGAAGAATGTTGCAGATTCATTGACAAAGTCCGTGAGCACAGAAAAATTCTCCTGGTGTAGAGTAACAATGGGCATTGTTGCCCTGGATTGTTGACTATATAATCCCCTGGACCCCTGGATGCAAAGAAAACAACAATTGGGAGACTGTTGGGTATGTGTTATATTCTTTGCATGTGTGTGTGTGGGCGCGTCAGATATGACAACTGCGTATGACGATCCCTTGTACTAGTGCGTTGTATGTGCCATGTGTGTCGGGCGCTTTCCTAGGGGGATCCCAAGGGGGGGNATGCGGTAGCCCAGGGCCGACGAGGTTCAAGGCAGAGACCTGAATTTTTTTTTTTTGGGGCGTTTTTTGCTATTTTTAGCGGACTTTGTTATTTTTAGCAGTTTTGTAAATTAATCATGGATTAAGGGATTAGGGTTTTGGTATCTACGGAATACCTAAAAACATTGTATATATATTGTATGGTGAATGGTGAAATTCGAGATAATGAATATAAGAAAGGTTTTCCCGGTTGAGGGTTTTCGGTATAAAATCTTTGTGTACTTTGTGTATGAACCATTGATTAAATTCTGTTTTTCTTAAGAATCTATATGCATTGCTTTACTTCATAGGTTTAAAACTTACGAAATGAAGATAAGCAGATGGCACAATTTGGTGCTACTCTTCGACATGGAGCTCTAACATGGTTCATGAATTTCACAGAAAGTTAGAGCCAGTCAAACTCAGAAATAAAGAGAAAGTTTTTATCATTTTTCAAGGTCCAAGATGTTACACACTTGATAGCACAAAAACCGAAAGAAATAAAGCAACGAACATGCGAGTCGGTCCATGAATACGAAAAAAAATTCAAAGATCTACTTAGCCAAATCCCATCGACAATCGATCGAAGTCTACTAGTACAATGGTATGTAGTCGGATTACCACAACATATCAGAGCTCCATTATAACTCTACAAGATAACATCATGTGAAGACGCATTATAGAAAGTGCAATGTATTGAGTCGGACAATGATGGCCCATCGACTTCCTCATCAACAAAAATGATAGAAGAGAAAATAGAACATCTATAGTGGACCATCAAAAATCTAACCTTAAGAAGAAGTGAGTTGTGGTGTACCACGTGATGCGAAGACGGTCACACCAAAGATACTTGTAGCCTAAAAAATCAAGTACCAGGAGCAACAGATGCACAATGCGTGCAAGCTGAGACATACTATAACATATGTGAAACTCTAGTCGACCATATTGTGCAACATTTTCCACACAACTTGAAAAATACCAAGTGGTGTCATATTTGCGAAGTGCATAGCCATAGAACATTCGAGCGTCGACTTAATGCACGAAATAGAACAAATGTGCACACGATCTATCATACAGAAGAAACTGATTAGAATAATGACTACATGAGAAGAACTAGTTACTATGGTCGAGGTCGAGGTCGAGGCGGCCACAGTCAAGCCAAGTTCCAAGGTCGAGGTCGACCCTACTGTTATAATTCCTTGAAATATGACCAAATTAGCCCAAACTGTCCAATAAAATATCGGGTTGACTTAAAATTTTGTAACATATGTGGCATCAGTGATCATTCACTCGAAGACTACCTGATAGTACTTTATAAGAGAATGACTAAAAAGAACGTAAACCTCCTACACACAGTCTCCAAACATTAAGTGTTAAATTCAAAGAAGTTACATATCGTTACTAGATCGGGCGCAAGACATGATATTAATAATATCCCCTTACAAGATCGATAGCCAGGAAAGTTTAGTTAGTTTCCAAATCCATACAAACAAGAATAAATTATGAGGGAAGCATTAAATCCTTTAGAAAATCTAATCAGGACCAGCCTAAAAAAGGAAGACAAAATGAAGACATTGTACAAGAATTTTTACAGCTCCTAAAGGAAAAGCACTCATTCGGTCGATTGTTGGATCTTCTTAATATACTAAGAGATTATAAAGAAGGACAAATACCATCTAAAGATGTCAGGAAAATTTCCTATAAGAATAAATATTGTGGCCCATGGGTCGACTTGGAAATCCATGGGGTATTGATTAACCAGGTAGTCGTCGACTTTGGATCACAAGTAAATATCCTACCCCGGGATATGTGGATATGGCTGTGTCAACCTTCATTATCACCAACAATGAATTACCTCAATCTTGCAAACCAAAGATTAATAGATCCTATAAGTATACTCAAAATATTCGAAACTCAAATTATGGGTCTGAGTCAACTTCGAAGTAATTGACTTAGTTGAAGGAATGTTGGCTTATGTGGCAGTTATCGATCAGCCATGGGGATGACAAATGAAAGCCAATATCTCCCTCAAAAAGGAAAGAATCAAGTTAAAAGGGAGTGGAAGAAAAATAATAATCTCAGGACCCTAATGAAGGGAAACCTTGGAGTGAATCATTGGATGAAGATCAAGAAGCACGATGTCTGTACCAAATAATCAATGAACAAAGAGATTATGTCAAACCAAACGCACAAGGAGAAATCTCAGCAAAATATCCCCTGTCGGTCAAACACAATTCTAACTCAGCTCTATACAACTGGCAGATAGAAAATTATGAAGTGCATTGAAAAGATTGCTAGACCATTGAATCCATCCCAATTAAACATCCAAGAACATGTTTTTCAATACAAGAAATACCCATCGTATATGAGAAAAAGTTACGTCAAACTCCCACGCTAATTCCGACCGAAAATAAAACGAAAGGGCCACTATGTTATAATGAACGAAATGCTTCATCGACACATGTTGAAGAAGTTTCCAAATTTGTAGGAGAACAAGGTAGAACCCAAAGCCTGGTGGAAACTTTCATAGGCCAAGCCAAAATATGGTGGGAAACACATTCCCCAAGACTAAAAACTTAAACAATCGTGTCGACTTACTTTATAGAATGTTTTGGAGAAAATAAGTTGACTAAATCAACCAATATCCCTATCTTCAAAATTGGGTACGACCTAGTCGAACATATCCACCATTGTGAGAATGAATAGCGCATAATAGGATATAGAGATGAAAGGGTATGGTTGCACATGTTTCCAAACACGCTAGATGAAATACCAAATAAATGGTACAAAATCAAAGAAGCATGTGGCCATGCACTCAATTGGTCCGACATCAAGGAAAATTTTGTCCAAGACTTAAAATTCACCCTAGAGGAGGAACGTTTAAGAGAAGCAGCATAGAAAATTAAAAGCTTCCTTGAAAAATTGATGCCAACCATGCAGAAAGAAAAAGGGAAAACAACTATCGACATCGACATGCCACTTTATTTCATTAGACAATAACGAAAATACAATAACACGAAGAAACGACATGGAAAACATAACCGGTACTCGCCAGAGTTTTCGATGGAAAAGTGATCAGCTAGTTATGAAAAACTATGTAAAATTAGTATTAACAATAAACAAGGAAGAAAATGATGATCTTGAATAACTCGACTTCCCGTAAAGCTTCGCCAAATTCAAATAAGGAGAACGACACCTCGACGAAGAAAAACCACTGGAATGGATGAATGTTGAAATAAAGACAGAAGAGTTCAATATATCAAATGATAATCGACCCAAAATGGCAGGAGTAGGCAACTATTGGACGGAGAAGGAAACAGTCGACATAGTCGACTTACTCAAAGAATATCAAGATATATTTGCATGAGACTATAAAGATCTAAAAGGACTTGTAGAAGAAATGGGAGAAATGAAAATTCAACTCATTCCTGGAGCAAAGCCGATCAAAAAGAAACCTTACAATTAGCTCACAAATACAAGCCCATCATCGAGAAGGAAATCGATGGAATTTTATCAGCAGACATCATATATCCAATCGACAAAGTAGAATGGGTAAGTCCTATGGTGGTTCAATTGAAGAAGCATGACCCTAAAAAGTTAAGAATTTACGTCGGCTTTAGAGATCTCAACAAACTAACTTTAATGGATTCGTTCCCCACTCCATTCGCCGACGAAATAATTAATGAAGTTGCAAGTCGTGAATTCTACTCATTCACAGGTGGATTTTTGGGATACAATCAAGTACATATATCTAAAGAAGATAAATCGAAGACAACATTTGTCTCTGAATTTGGCTCCTTCACCTGTAAGGTAATGTCATTTGGGCTAAAGAATACCCCATTAGTATTTTCAAGAATAGTAGTAAAATCATTTCAAGAATACATATACAAGACAATGGTTGTCTACTTCGATGATTGGACTATATACATCATATTCAAAAACCATATACAATGGCTTAGATTAATGCTTGAGTGATGCAGACAAATCCAATTGTCTCTCAATATTAAGAAGTGCATATTTACCACACCAATTGGCATTCTCTTAGAACACGTGGTATGTAAGGATGGTGTAAAAGTCGACATGGAAAAAATCAAAATCACCCTTTACTTGAAGCCACCTGTAAATCAGATATAGATTAAAATCTTCCTTAGACATACTGGGTATTATCGAAAATTTATACGCCGCTATTCAGATATCACTTTCCCAATGGATGAGTTGCTTCAAAAAGAAGTTGAGTTTAGATGAAGTCAAGACTACCAAGATTCATTCAAAATTTTAAAAAAGAAACTGGTTGAATCCCCCATACTAAAATTCCTCAATTGGTCAAGAAGGTTTCACGTCCATGTCGATGCTTCAAATGTCATTGTCAAGTTGGTTCTAGCGCAAGCATACGGTGACACAATTGACCACCCAAACACATATGTCAGTCAAAAGTTGAATAAAGCATAAAGTAATTACTCAACCATAGAAAGGGAATCCTTGTCGATGATATTTGCTTTGCATAAATTCCAACATTACTTACTTGTGAACCCATTCACACTTTTTAAAGATCATCAAGCATTAAAATAGCTAGTCAATAAACATGTTCATCAAGGGAAAATCTATCTTTGTTTATTACTATTCCAAGAATTTGAATTCAATATAACCATCCGATCTAGGAAAAAGAACATCAGGCCCAACCATCTGTCCCGACTCGAGATAAGGGAGGACCCGACCGGAATAGAGGATGACCTTCCAAAATCACATCTATTATGTGTCAAAGTAGCACCAAAAGATCTGGAAGAAATAAAAAAATACATGGAGGGGAAGGCACCCGAAGATCTCTCAACAAATAAAAAGAAAGTGTTAGCTCTAAGAGAAACACCATTTACAATCATAAACGAATATCTATACAAAATGGGACCTAATGATGTATTAAGGAGATGTGCTCTAGAACATGAAAGAGAAGACGTTATCAATGAGGCACATGTAGGACCAGTTGGGGGCCACTTTCATGCCAACATGACAACGCGAAAGATACTTCGAGTGGGTCTGTGGTGGCTGACTCCTCATAAATATTGTCAGGAACATGTAAAGAAATGTGATAACTATCAAAGAATGGGTCTACCTCTGTGGAAGAATGAAATGTCATTATAGTCGGTCAACCCTAATAGACCATTTGAGATCCGGTCCATCGACTTTGTCAGTCCATTTCCTCAAAGAGAAAGAAGAACATGCATGAAATGTATTATCAATGCAGTTGAATATGTGACTAAGTGGGAGGAAGCAGAACTAGTCAAAACAAGCACTAAAGAGGTCACAGTGAAATTTATTTATGAGAACATAATCACAAGATTTAGATGTCCACTAACAATAATCAATGACCAAGGGACACATTTTTTAAACGAGACGATCCAAGTCATGCTAAAGAAATTTATCATTGATTACAGAAGAACAATGACAGACCATCCCCAAGCAAATGGTGTTGTTGAATTATTTAATAAGACACTACATTTAAAGGACTCACTAAAATCTATGGCATCGACAAGAACGATTGGGATGAAAAAATTCTTGCAGTCTTATGGGCATTCAGATATGCTTATAAGATATCGACTGGACATACTCCATTTAACTTGTCTATTGACAAGAAGTTGTGATCCCAATTCACTTTTAGGCCAACTCAGATAGAGTAGTAGATGTTGCTAAATTTGACCAAGAGAGAAGCAGGCAGGATCATTTTTACCAATTGAATAAGTTATAAGAAGGAATATTAATATCAATGCACCACCAAGAAGTTCAAAAACAACAATAGAAAGTATGGCATGATCGTCATATAAAAAAGAAGGAGATGAAAAATGGAGACCTAGTTCTACTATATGACAACCGAATGAAAGGAAAACCCAGGAAGATAGAGACAACATGGCTTGGTCCTTGTGTTATAGAATATATTCGACTGACGGGCACAGTTCAACTTTGAACCTTGTTGGGGCATCCATTTAAAAAATTAATCAATGGTGCCTGATTAAGGAAGTATAATACATAAAGATGAGGAACCCTATTGGCAAAGTTTGTAGAAATTAATGCCAACAGGGACCTACCAGAACTAGAAATATAATAGTTCGGTCGAAATCGAAAAAAAAAAAATATAGATTAATAGTAGTATCAAGAAATAAATCCCTTTTATATTAATAAACTAAAAGTCAGTTATAAAGAATTCAGGTACAAGAAACTGTTATAGGAAAAGCTATGTACTAAAGAAGTTCCAAATCCTAGAAGAAAAGGTAAAGGAAAACTACAATGTAAAGAGAAAGAAACCTCTGGTTAGGCCACAAAGAAAGTGGACGAAGATGAGATAGACACACGACTCCATCTCCATACTTACGACAAATCCTCATCAAGTGACAGTGGATTGATCAAGGCAGATCCATATCAAGCGAGCGAAGTAATCATGGAGTGGAGTATAATAAAACAGATGAATGAAGTAATTATCAAGAACATTGATTAATAAGAACTGACAATAGAAAACTCGACGATACAAAAGAAGCAATCGGTCGAACCATGTATCGACCACAGATCAACAGAGGAGATTTAGTCGATTGAGTAAGAGAAAAAAATGACCATCAAAATTTCGACTCCAAGAAGGATAGTACATTTAAGACGCGACAAGAAAGGACTGACAGACATGACAAGAAAATTAATGCTCGACACGACGTATAATACTATTGCGCGACCACTAATATAGATTGAGGTCGACTCGACACATATAAAAGCCAAGTGGAAATCACTATAATTAATGCTCGACGGGACCTGCATGTGTGCCAGCTAACCATTACCCTAGACGTTGTTAGGCGGAAATATTGTCGTTTAATTCCGTTGTAGTACTTGCCAAACTATTTAAATTGTCAATATGAGGTTCGTAGGCTTACGAAGCACAGGCACTATATGTGCAGGACTGAAGTAGAAGTAATCTAATCTAAATTACTGAAATGAAATTAATCCAGGAAAGCATTGAAAGACTAACTAGGAAAGTAGGAAATTAATCTGGGAAAGCAATACAACATGTGAAGAGTTGAACGATAATTGACATATGTGAGCTCACACAATCAATCAATCTCAAATTATATTACAAGAATCAAATGACAAAGCATGAAAGAATACAAATGAAAGAATCAAAGCTAAGAATCCCCTTCTCCTAATTACAAGACTAAATTATGAATTACATGCATCCCTCATGAAGAGAGAACACTCTCTTATATGCATGAGTGTCATAATGACAGATCCACTATTCTCTCAATCACTCTCAACTACTTTCCCAATATTACAAGATATGATCCCTTCAAATCCTCCACACATCTCTCACATATCTTAGATAAGATATGACAACCAAATCTTCCATGATCTTCTCTCTTTCAAATCTTCAAGTTTGAAGATGTAATTCGAATTTGAGGATAGGTGGTGAATTTTGACTTTGTTGAAATCTTCAAATATGCCTGCACGCATCATCAAACTCATCCAACTTTGATATATAATGAAAATATGTTAATTTCTGATATTTAATCACAAATTCACTTATAATACTAAAATGAATACAATGGAAAATAATAAGGAGAAACCCAAATATCATTATGGAAATGGTATGATAAAAAGTTAATGGGATGATGAAATGTAATGAATAATGAAGGAAAAGGTGGATGAAAATACGACATTTCTGAGGCCCAACAGACGTCCCCTCATATGAGTCAACCATACCACCAACAATTATGATAGGAGCACGTGAATTTAAGGAGCAACTGGCCACATTTAATATAAATCTCCCTCTCCCGCCTATAAATTTTGAGGACACATATGACTTCGCGTCAGTGTTATTTTCTCCCCCGTAGTAGAGTTTAGAGTCAACCAAGAAAATGAGCAACCTGCAACTCCCCCCTACTTGTTTAATATCATTGAATTGGACTTAGAGAATGAGAGGAGAAGTCTCTGAGACAGTGGAAGGATCAAGACCAAGAGAAACATTCGATAGAACAATCGCAACGTCGTTGCAATTCTGATGCAGAATATCTGATAGTCCCAACTGAAGGAGATGGATTGGAACAAGCAGTGGAAAAAATTTATAGAATATGGGTTGGAGGACGACTGTTGGAAGCTTGAGATAGAATTCCTAGCAAAAGCAAGAATTAGACACCTCATAGGAGCACCACAAGTCACCGACTTCAGGCGATGGAAGGAAGAAGGAGTAAAGTTATTATCAGTCGGTATCACCATGGATATATCTGGCTCGACAGTCTGATATCAATAATACGTAGGCATATTAAAAGAATGACTGACATTCCAAAGATGGGGGTCAAGGTCCCAAAAAATTCAAATGCAAATGCTTGGATGCAACTTGTAACCGGGTCAACAATGACAAAAAAATCCAAGGGGTTACTTATCAACGAGATCCCTGACTTGTGCGCAAGATATACTGCAATAATTGTATCATTATTCTTTACACTAGATGGTCGAGCTTTCGATGTGAAAATGAGCATGGTAGAGTTAATTGGCCAAATCTTTCAAAAGGAAGAAATCTTCAACTAGTCTGATTACATGGCTAACATCATCCGAACTAACTGTAAGGAATGCCAAGAAGCAGGTAAGGCCATCAAATTCCCTTATTTATTAATATGGATAACAATGGATAAATATAGTCCAATTAATGAACCTACATTCACAATTAAGAAGGTTCCAGCAATGGAAAAATATAGAATTTTTGTAGCAGAGCAGATAGGTGCCTCTAGTTCGCTAACTCCACAAGAAATGTTTTGACTATGGGTCGAAAACTTAAAAGATATCTCACATAGATGATGTGTTTAGCAACTGGTTCATCGGGCCCTGCTAACACCCTACCATATTCAGTTAGAACTTGACTGCACCAAAATTTGGTGTGGATTGGAGTCGGCCCTAGAACCGGAGGAGTTACATTATCAGTCGACAACAGAGGAAATATTCACTGAATTAGAAAGACAGACAAATCAGAAGATACAAATTCCCCCTGAAGTTAACCAACAAGGACTACCTTTGGTATTCCCCCTTTCTAATGCAAAACAAGAGGAGGAACAAGAAGCAGAGTTAAATGCAGTACCCTTTTTTGAAGACTTAGAAGCACTGAAAATCATTCCTACATGACCTTTGCCCGAAAAAAGAAAGCAGTTAGTGAAAAAAGATAAAGGGAAAAAGGCAGTCAAAGTTGAAGAAATATCTTATGACACATAAGAGATCTAGTGGGATAATTTTCAATTGACTGGAGTTATCGACTTTAATGACCCTGTCATTCAAGAAAAGATGACTAGTATCACTAGTAAAATTACCGAAAAATTCAAGCAAATAGAGAGGCAGACCTGACAGGAGACTGCTACAATGAAGAAGATTTTAAGCTCGTCAGTCAGACCTAGAATGAAGGAATCCATGGAGAAATATAAAGTACAAAAACAATAGGTAAAAAAAATCAAAAATACACTCCGAAAGATTTAAACAAGGAGAGTAAGGAGGCATAAGATACATGAAATCTTGAACACTATGGAAATCCCAGAAAAGGTCACAAAGAATGGGTCAAAATTAGAATTCAGGACAAAGATGACACCAGGAAAAAGGAGAGTGACCAACCTGAAAATAAACTTGAGAAGAGAATCATCGCTAGTTGAGCCAGTAGCCATAGTCGAGGAACGACTTGCAAAGAAGAATAATAAGAGACAACTTATAATTGTTGAGTCGTTAGAAGCAACTGAGTTGGACCAACCATCTACGTCGGCCGACGAGGAGATTGAGATCAATAGGCCAGAGTATCCTGAGTCAGTGGAAGGAATACCAATCTAGTCGAAATCACACAACAACATGAGTTGGTTGATCAAATACCAATCCAGTTGGTCCATCCATTTGAATATATACAACAGTCGGTCGATCATCAGGAAGTCGACCTCCAGGAAATCAGTACCCACAATGTTAGTATTCCTTAACCAAGACCAATAGATACTATGACCAACGTATCCATGGAATTAGAACAAATAAAGCAACAATATAACTTGGCGGGACAACAACAACAACAAGAACACAGAGAGGAATCCTTCCCAGAAAACGCTCCGACTAAGGATACAATACAAGGTCATATGAAGGCTCAACAGTGTCCCTTGAAAAAAGAAATAGATCAGACACCACAAAATGAAAGAACAATAGGGGAACATGTCATTCAAACTCACTTAACTGCACAACAAACAACACAAGATCAAGATAAATATGGGGGGGGGGGACAAAAACATCATAAAAGAGTAAGAAAAGAACCCCGCGAAAATCATCTTTAAAATCACCCAACCATCCAGCCCGTTCAAATCAACTAGTGAAACTACACTTGAAACAGCATCAATATCCGACCAACACCTCTTCCACTTACATAAATTTATCTCAAAAGAATCAATAAAGAGGTGGAAAAAATGTATTAAAGAAGGAAGTCGGGTTTCAAAAATAAAGGAGGATCAAAGGAAAATGCTACAGGAATGCAGAGAGAAGTTCATAAAGAATTTAGGAACATAGCAGCTCCTAGAAATGGAGAGCCCCTTGGCAGGTTTTAAAGACTTGGTAGAAAGGATGATCAAAGCTAATACAAAAAACCAACAACAAGTCGAACTTCTCCAAAAGGAAAAGGAAGATATACAACAACAATATCGCCTAGCAATGACTGATAATCAAAGAATCCAAGAGCAGACAACCACCATCATGATGACATAATGCAACAATCTTAAAGGACTAAGAAAAAATGTGGAAGAAGTCACCAAGTGTGCTACAGTTCTAAATTCGGTGGTAAGTAACTAGCCATCCTACTTTGCAACTGCATTCAACAAGTGTAGAATACAAAAAGTTGTGGTCGAAAACATAGAAAAGACCAAAAATATGATGACCAACATCAAGATCGACAAAGAGGTCCTCACAAGTTAGTAAGCAAAATAAAAAGTAGTATATTCACAACTCTCACAGCAAGAACAAGAATGGAAGAAGGAAGGGCACAAAGTACAGTTGGAAATCGACAATGTAGTAACTCACCTCGTGCAGCTCAGAGAAAAGATTCAAGAGATAGAGTGGCAAATTGACCAAGAATCAGCTGTAGTACAAGCATAAATAACATAAAAAGTAAACTTGTTTGGATAGATCAAGACACTAGACCTAGAAGCACACCAGTCGATCAATGCATGGCATGACTTAACCCAACATCTGCAGCATTCAACTCCCAATATCCTACAGACTTCCTTTGAAGCTAGTACATAAAGAAGACCAAAGGACGTAGTTGAATCGACTAGCGACAGAGATTTCAATGTAGCAACACAGTCGAATATGGCTCCATAATCCTATCAAGCACCAAAAAATTTTGGCTATAATTCCTCTTCTTTATCTCCTTCTATCATTATTATTTTGTGAACATTCAATGTAAAATAAAGTTCTATTATACTCCCCTCTTGCTCGGGACAAGAAAGGAATTGAGGTGGTGGGAGATGTTGTAGGGGTTAGTCAACTCTATTGACTAGACCTGACAGTCGACTAAGAGTTAGTTGGTCGACTGTCGAAGTCGAAAGTATAATTCAATCGAGGGTTCTGTTAACTGACCGACCTAGGCAATTCAGTAGTTACAACCGCCTAGTAACTGAATATGTAGGTATAAATAGACAAGCATGTATCAGAGAAGATGGATCCATTGTGTTGTATTGACTCATTTATCTAATAAAGTGTTGTTATTTGGGCTTCCACTACTTTGTGTATGTCTTTGTCTATATGTATGTATATGTGATTATATGCTTGGTTATGTATGGAACCATTGGTAACACTCCCCTACTTTTCCCTAGATTACAACAACCATATTTAATAGTTAGTCATCGGTATTTTGTATGTTGTTTAATGAATGTATTATTGAGGTCGATTTTTATATAATATACATTTTTTCACTAATGTTTTTTGGGAAAATACATGTGTTCCACCAACCAAGTTGAACTGTAGGAGTCAAGGGCGCCAACCTCCTAGAAACAAAGGATTTTGTCCCCTCGAGTGAGTTGTCAGCCAAAGATCAAGGGAAATTGTCTACACCCACCTCCAAGAGCGCTCCTTGTACATTTATGACCACTTATGATCAACAATAGTTCAAAAATACAGATGTAAAGGGTTGATATCCCTCATTTAATCATCACTCTCCTTGATTTAGGAAGGGAGGTTGAACTCTCTAGTTATATATAGGCATCTAGTCTAAGAGACGGGGATAGTGAATTTTTGGAGAAGCATTGTATGGAGATGTTCTGCAAGACTTTTTGTTGAAGACTAAGAACTTTGATGTTCATGATGTACTATTGGTATTTATGAAATATATGGTTTTTCCTTCAGTCCATTAAAGTTTCTTTTAGTTCCCTTGTGCTTCTTGGGCAGGGCCCATCCAATAGGGCTTGAGGACCCTTTTTACGATTTCTATAGTTTTCATGCATATCAGTTGTTACATAGATAGTGTTTCATTATTTATTGAAGTTAGATTTAGCTTTGCATGATAAATTTCCATTTCTGTTAAGATTTCAACTAACTGGCCAGTTGTAGCAACATCCTGTAGAAATGTTCAATAACCTTTTGGAGCACTCCTAGCTGCCTCCCAAGGCTAAGAACCATAGATTCACTTCATTTATTTTATAGTATAACTTTGTCAATGCTTTTAAAGACTTGCACTACCTTTTTAGACTTCATTTTGCTTCCTATAGAAACTGTGCAGATCCTGTAGAAATCTCCTATAGGTATGTTTTAGCTTCAGATTTTCACTTACTTTAATTATTTTTTTACAATCATCAACAAACAATAAAAGAAAATTTATATTGATAATTATTAAGGAGTTATATTGCTTTGTTCATGCATTAGTGTAGTTTCATTTCCATTACAGTTTTTAGTCATAATTTACAAATTTTACTTCTACCGCAATTCTCTATCATAATTTCATATTAGATTTATCTTTTGCTTCAGTTTAACTTTCCTGATTCAGTAATCTTTGATGTAGTAGAATAATTTCTTTTCGTGCACTTTAGATTAGTTGTAGTTTCAAATTGGTGTGTTTCCTTCAAAGAAAATAGGTCAGAACTTCTTTCTGTCATTTGATTTCCTGCACATTTCCAGCCTTTGATCATTTTTCAACCCTCTACTACCGACAATTACATATTGCACATATAGTGCATAGAACCTCTTAAGTTTGTATGAACCCTGGGTTGACAAGTAAAATAGGATAGTAAGGGTACATTAAATAATTGTTGGTATTCTTGGTACCATCATGAGGTAAGACCAATACCAAGAGATTTCATCTAGCTAATTGGGCAATAGTCAAAGCCCCAAAGGAACATGGTGGCCTTGGAATCAAAGACCATGTATTCATGAATTTAGATCTGGGGGGAATATTTTATGGATAATGATCTCAAGACAATATGATTGGTGGAAAAAGATTATGGATAATAAATATTTTACAGGGAAAAGAAAAGGATGTATTCATACCATTCAGGAAACAAGGATAGGCTCCCCAATTTGGAAATTGATTAAAATGGTAACTCCCATCATCAAGGGAAAATTAACTAGGGTCCTAGGGGATGGTCATTTGATAGACTTATGGCAAGATAACATCATGGTAAAACAAGAATTGTTTAGAAATCAAGAGCTTCAACCTCTTAAACATTGGTTAGTCAATCAAAATAAAAAATATTGTTTATGGTATTTCCTTTTGGACAAATTCAAGCCAATGGAAGGGTTTGGTTTTTGTTAAGCCCCAAGACAAAGCCCCATGTTAAGCATAAATCCCTAGATATAGAGTTGTTATATTTCTATTATTATTTTAGTATTGTCAACTAAACATTTAATTGTAATTGTACCCTTGGTCTCCTATATATATACTAAGGAGATCTATTGTTAGGATCATCTCATCTTGTACATTTGTTCTATTGTAAAAGGAGGTTTCCCCCTTGAAGATGCTTCACATTCTTTCTTCTCTATTTATCCAAACATGGATTTAATTCTCTCTCTCTCTCTTTTTACGCTATTTTGGTTGTTTGGTGCATAAAATTTGGTATCGGAGCTTATGATCCTAAGCTTTTTCTCCCTCAACGAGTCATCTTGGAATTTTCGCTATAACTATTTTCTATGAAATTTCAAACTATAAAATTTTCAAGATCTTGAGGAGACATAGTGAAGTACTTGTAGTTAAGATTACTCCCCCATGCGTAGGAGTAACTAGAGGAGATCATGTCTCATTTCCCACAATGAATACAATGATCTCGTTGATGGTGATGATCAACATGTCCACCTATGGCAGCCCAACAACCCCCCTTAGATTGCCTCTTCTACTTTGGATGAGCTAAGCTCTTCATATCCAGTCAACACAGTGTTTGGGAGATGGTAAGATAATGTCACCATGAAGTATGTTAGTCTTCTTTTCATACAAGGTGTTGTGGCTAATATACTAGGCATGTGAATGAGGATCAATGGTTGAAGTTGGATAATGGATCATAAGATCAAGAAGTTATGTTTGTTTCCTTGTTTTACCTTGGTGGCTAGCATTTGTACCCTAGTCCTATGTTGTTACCCACAAGGAAAATTGGTACTACTGGGGGGGCCTCACAAGGGTAACATTCCATCTCCCCGACATACTTAACACTTACCATCCTGGAGCCTGTTGAAGTGTACTAAACTTCGGTAATGGGTCAAGGTTCATTATCTAATGAGAAGAGGAGATAAAGGCCCAGAGGTTGATTATAATTGCTAGTAAAAAATTGATAAATAAATAATAGTGCTAAATAAAGAAAGAAATAATAGAAAGAAATCTCAAAATCCAATCCATACTTGAGCTCTACCCTTTCCGCGTTCACTCCAGTCCCAAAGCAGTGATGTTATAGCTTGAAACCTTATAAAGGGGACTTGGAAATATGATAAAAGGACAAACAAAATGGCAGATTAAGGGGTTGGAAAAATGTAGCGCTTATAATGTGGCATCTCAAGAGGAAGCGCACCCTCCACAAAGGCGCTCATAGAAATGGACTAAATGGCACCATAAGCCATGAAGTAAGCCCAACACATACCACTATCACACTTACTCTTGAAGGCTTATTTTCTTTCCTGCTTCCCATTAGACATATCCCTCTACTTGGGTCTTTTCTTTCCCATTTTGGATGCCACACCTAATAGTGTCTCATGATGGTCCTCCCATATTCAAACTTGCCAACTTACATAAAGTCTTGAGCTAATGTGAAATTAGAAGGACATACTTGATTTGAATTTCTTATGTGGATTCTATCTTAAGTAACATCTTACTTTGTATGATCTAAGGGATTTTGTACCTTGTGAACATTGTTTTTCCTTGATTTCGTGCTTTGATTTGATTTGGATGCACTTGGCATGGTTCTTTGAAGGATGTCATGTGCTTTCACCCAGGACATTGTGCCTTTTTTATAGGATATGGCACATGTGATGCAGAGTGTTGAGTCATTGGATGGCTTGACACACTCGGTCATAATCTCTCACATCTTTTGGACCTTGGACAAATGGGCTTGTAGTTGCTAGATATGGTCATGGTGGCACAAAGATGGGCAAAAATCCCACACCCTGGGCTCTACATCCCAAATACTATCATGCATTGGATGGAGTACATTGCACCGGTAGATGGTTGGATGACATGCAGAGATGACATACACCCTCGTCCACCTTGGATTCCATCCTTTACACCTTGGGCGTTGGGCCTTTTGGATGATGACATCATCCTAAGGTTTGATGGAGATGTTGGGGTTTGTTGCCACTTGGACACCACATGATGTGACAGGGCACTTGATGATGGTTTTCACCTTGCTTACACTCATTGATAATGATATGTTGCCTTTGGAGGCTTTCTCTATGCCCTTAAGGGCTTGACGTCACCACACATGTGACTATATCATTTATTGTTTTTATGTTTTATCATTGTAGAGGCAATTTTGAGGGGTTGGACCCACTCTTAGCATGTATTGTTACTCTATTATGTGGGCAATTGAGAGCTAGGGTTACCTTATAAATAAGTCTAGTGCTCAAACTTATTTATCATCATTACATCTCCTCACACTTGTGAGTGGGAGCTCTAGAAAAGTTTCACTCTGGTATCTTTTATCTCTTGGATCTAGTGCACACTCTTGGGGAAGGATTATCTTGTGGATTCTATTCACTTATTAGATAATATATTGTTGAAGGTAGGGTTTTTCCTACATAGCAACTTGGATTGGCGAGTTTTCTTCTTCAATTTGAGGTGCTTGTTCATTGTGTGATATAATAATTGCCATGTTGTTGCATGTTACTTTGTTATAGTGAAACCCTATGAAGGAACATAAGAGGTTCTTGCTTCCTTGCTTGTATTTGTCCAAGTTTTGGTGAAAGCATTAAGAGACTTAGTGATCTAGGAGGCTCCACACATGGATTTATTACTTTGGACACCATGGAGAAGATCATTAAAATGTTAATTGATGATAGGTGACAAGGTTTAAAAGGAATGTTTAATGCTTCATATTGTTAAAATGATTAATATTTTTTAGCATAATGTGCTCATGTATTTTTCATTTAATTTGAAAAAAGGAAATTAAAATTGAGAGAGAGAATCCAACTCACAAATTAGTTTCCTAGTTTTAAGGGGAAATTAGTTTTATGTGAGAATCCTACCTCGCAAATTAGTTTCCTAATTTTAAGAGGAAGTTGGGAGTCTCATGAGTTGGTTTGGGATTCTTCCTCATTTTATCACAAGTGGTTTCCTAGTCTCAAGGGGAAGTTAAGGTTGGTTGATATGCTTTCTCATTTTTGTCCTTGAGTCGTTATTAGATCCTGAATTTGTGGATCTTTTCTCCTTGAATTATGGAGTTAAGGAAAACTATATAAACCCCCTATGTAAAGCTCTAGGCATGAATCCTTTATGGCTCATCCCTTGGTGGAGAGAGAGCTCAAATGTGTTCCTTCTTGTGTATGAAGAAATGTCACTTATGTGAGAGCCTTAAGTTCTCTTTTGTGTGAGAGAAGGTTGCTCTAGGTTTCAGCCCTGTAAGGAGTATACACCACATTTTGTGAGAATATTTCAGCCCTGCTAAAGGAAGGATAATAAAGCGATTTGTATTCCAAGCATATCAGGAGACGTAGCCAGCAGGTTCTAGTGAACTCTGTTAACACATGGGTGCCAAATTATATGTGTGAGTTTTTATTGCATTCTCGCTTGATTAAGTAGAGATTTAATTACACATATGCACCTAATTATGACAATTTGTTCATGTTCATATGCAACACTTAATGATTATTTGCTCATGTTCACATGCAATTAAGCGTCGGTAAAAGATCCTCATCAGAGGATTTTTGTAGAGAAAGATATCACAAAAATCCCGGATCAAGTGGTATCAAAGCGGTCTTCTTTGACTTGAATTGTAAGTGTGAATGCTTACTAGGGATATTACACATTATTTTGGTCACCTCAGTGATCAACTCACCACATGTGTTCATGTTCCCTAAAAATATTAAAAGAAGACTTTCTGCATGAGAAAAGTGATTTTCTTTCCTCTTTCAAAAACCATATCAAGGAAGGTCGTCGCACCCTGCTATATGCATGGGGTGCGACGATGCTTGATCGTTTCACTATGCCCTAAAGTTGGATTGCGACGTCGTCGCATGCTACTTGTGCATAGGGTGAAACGATGCTCAAAGCATAGGAAAAGTCAAATTTCACGAATGTTCTAGAAGGGAATCTTCTAGAAGATGAGGTGGCCTCCGATCGGTTTGGATCTTACTCACTTCTCTGATTTAGTGGGATCATCTTAATCTCCTAATCCATCTCTCTTTCACACTATATAAAGAGGTATCTCTCATGGAAAATGCTAAGGTTGAATAGGCTAAGATTTGCATGGAGAGTTCTACTTTAGATTATGCTTGAGAGCTTTGCTTTAGTTCTTCAAGTCATATTGTGGATCTTCTTCATTCAAGGAATTGGAGCAAAGGTGTGTGTGTTGAGGCAAAGAGCCATTGAAAGGGGACCTTGCAACATCAAGGAATGGGTTATATTCTCCACTTTCTATTTGATTTAATACAGTAATACATTTCTTCCCTATAAAAATATCTTGTCTTCTATTGTATAATTCCTTGATCATATACATAGACTTCATTAGAATATATATATCTTTGTTTTCCCTCTTTCTTGGTTTGTGATTCTTAGACAGACTCACTGTTTTGCAAACCCAAGGAAGGAGCTACAAAGACGACACTAGCGAGTATCAAGAGTCGTTTAAAAGGTATGTCACTTGTATTTCACTAAACTAGTTTATATGATAATGAAGTTTAAGGTGAAGTGTGTATTTAGTTATGTTTTGTTCTAGTTTCCTGTGGAAGTTAGGGAGATTTGTTTGTGTCCGCACTTACTGATTAGTCTGATAACAAAATTGGCGACCATACTGGGGATACGACTTTCTTTTTGTTTTTTTCCTCTTATTTTTCTTTAGCCTACCTTCTTTTGGTTAAATTCATTCTCTGAGTCTGTGGGTACATTTTGACTCTCTGGGTCTGAAAGTTCAGTGAGAATTTTTGTCTTTCTTCCCTTTTTCCTTTAGTTTCAGAGATCATCACATTTTACTCTATAGACAAGCCACGACAATCCTCTGACATCGCACTCTACAGGTGCAGACCAGTGTGACGACCCTATATCGTCGCACTATGCTCCATTGCCACCTGCGACGATTCCTGTAGGAATTGTTGGAAATAGCCATTTTTTCTTTTTCTACCCAGTTTTGCCTCAACTGCCTAGGATGAACTTTTGACACTAGTGAATGATTGATTTATAATTTTGAAGCTTTCATTTGATCGATTTTCGATAATTTAAAGTTTCCTTTGTAAATTTTGCAAGTTTTGCTTTTGGTTTTTGTCACAAGGGTATAATCTCTAGATATTGGTCCTGAGTGCTTGTTTGACAAGGAATCCTTGATTTATTTGAATTTTTGGATTGTTTTTACTCTTTGGATTGTTCATTGATTGAGAGACAATTTTTGTTTTGTATTTGACAGAAAAAAATCTTATCATTTCATTTTTGTCTACATTATAGGTTTGATTCGGGAATAGTGTTGTAAATGTGTTAATTTTCTTGGATTACGCTTTCTTTTTTTCATTGCATCTCTGATATGATTTGAGAAAGAAAGAACTAAAGTCATTTTTCTTTTTAGTAGTCTTTTACAAGAAAATTGTTGCATTCGAAATATTTGTTAAAAGAGAAAATTGGAAATTTTTGTAGCTTTTTTATTATTTGGAATCCTTTTCATTCAAAAATTGAGAAATTGTGTTCCGTGGCTTTTGTATTTCAAAAAGAAATACCTTCTCCCTACTGTAATTAGAGTTCATCGAATTAAAATATTGCATAATCATCTCTTCTTGCATTTTATTGGGTCAAGGTCGATACATCATCAATTTCATTTATGTTTCCCTTTTGAGTAAGCAACAACCTTTAAAATACAACGAAATTTTAAAATTTATTAGCAAATTTTATTTTCTAGGGATTATCTACACCAACATTAGCTAGGATAGCGCTTTGGAATAGTTTGTAAGGCACACTCTCCAAAGCATCAAAACACACAATAGTATCATCTGATAGGGAGAGTTCAAATCCACTTACTACAATTTGTCCTGGGAGGCCCTTCTAACACAAGGGTCAATCATGAGGTCGCATTAGGACTGACAGAGTTACTCACCCTGCTTTATCTGTCTTAGTGTAGAGATTGCGCATATTATTGGGGGTCACTTGAGAAGAAAATCCTGTGGGGACCTTCTCGAGTTGATTTCAGGCTAGATACCCTTCCTTTGCGCATGGATCGGACTGTAGATTGTTTCCCCAGGCATCATTGTCGTAATTGGTAACCTTAGTGGATATCTCTTTAGGGTCTTTACACGAGGTGACTGTGGAGGGGAAAGTTTTCACGGTACCTGGAATCGACGTTAGCCAAACTCACTCGAGCTCCTTGGAGGGTATACCCACGATTATGTGTGGGAGCTTTCACCAGGGTGTAATTCCGTTAAGCAGGTCGTCAACGTAACTTTTCCACCCGCTTTATCCTATCCCCTTCTTGTCTTGATTTCACAACATTGGATTTCATCACCAACTAGTCACTTCGAAATAAGAAGGTTTGTTTGTTTGTTTTGATGTCTAGATTTTATTAGTGAGTGTTGTTTGTTTCTCTAGTTGTCCATAGATTTGTTTCGTTCTTTATTTGATGCAGCCAACATCGACCCTCGTCGTTCACGTAGGATGCAAGGGATACCTCTAAAAGATCCGAAAGATTACATTCCTTTGCTTCTGAACTCACCAGAGGGCTCTCCTGAAGAAATAGTAAATAACGACGTAGCCTCTGAGCTTGGAAGTTCAACTCCATTAGAGGAGTCCATACTTCCCATAAATCTGTTATTGAGTGTTGAAAAAGATCTGCATTTGCTCTGGATAAATTCATCGAGAGACGTTGTTGTTGACGAGTATATTGAAGTACCTACTTGACCTCACGCGGAGTCTGGTGTGGACGATCCATTTTTTCAAAGTGAGTCGTTTAGAACCCCGGTTCATACTGCTGGAATTTTTAATCCTAGCTCTGTCCATGTCCGTACTTTTTGGAGGACCTCTTCAGGACACGATATTTTTTATAAGCTAGGAATGAGTCCTAATCAAGCTATGGCATCACAAACGCTTGTGACTTCTACTACTTAAACGGTACCCTTAGATCATTTTTCTGGCACAACCAGTATGTTCGTCACAGTTTCAGACCAATTGTTGGTTGGTTCTCACTCGATTCTTCCTCTCCAGTTCGCTAGCTCTACCATGGTCCCACAAGCTACGCTTGTTTCTACCAGGAATGTGGTGATCACTCAACCTCCTATCAGAACACCACTTCCTCTTAGATCAAATCTATCACTTCCCCCTAGGTATAATGCTTTGAATACTTCCATTGTTATTCCTGCCCAGAATCCATCCGGAGGGTCTAATATTTTTGTTCCTCATGAGTATAATGTTGCTAGTCATTTTGTTCCTACACCTACCCAGGTTCTCTCCGGGGGGGCTTACGTTCCTCCTCCACTTTCGCCTGGAGGATATAATCGTCCTGGCCTTAGTAGCTCCAATCAAGTTGGAGGCACCAGTCATTTTGTCGCTTCTGTTTTTCAGATTCATGTTGGAGGTCAACCTCAAGTTGGGGAACAACCTCAAGTTGGAGGGCAACCTCAAGTTGGAGGACATAACCCAGTTTATGGACAAATTATACCTGGATCACAATCTCAACCTTGGAATCTTCCTTTCCAAGGGAATCAACAACCGTCTGGGGGGAAACATCCGCAATTTAATTATTTGGTACCCCATAACCTTGGGCAATTGTATCTGTGTTCCATGAATCCTACTTGGGGTCAGAATTTTCAGTCTAATGCTCATTTCCAAGGGAGCTTACCTAATCAACCAAATCTTGTTGGATATTCGACTCAAAATCCTCCACAACCCAATTTGTCAGGACTATCTAACTATCTACAGACTACTTATGGTCCTACTAGTATACCTACAGGACTACCTCCTCAAAACTGTCAGTTTCCTCAAGTGAATAGACAGTTGCCCTTTCTTGCGACTTTGGATTTACCAGATTTATCTAGGATTTTGAATGATCATATTTTGCATTCTTCTTATTGGCCCATCATACCGACCAAATTACCATATGACATTCCTACGTTTGACGATCGATCGGGAGAAGACCCAAATAATCATGTCATGACATTCCATATTTGGTGTTCATTCAACTCTTTGATGGATGACTCTATAATATTCGACTTTTCCAATGAACTCTTACGGGTTCGGCAGCCAAATGGTATATTGAGTTACCACGAGGATTCTTTAATGACTTCAATACCTTAGCCATGGCCTTCTTAACGCATTACTAATTGCCAATTCGATATGAGACAGGAACTGGAATTTTGAGTTCATTTAAACAATCCTCTTCCACTCATATTTATGATCATATCCATGAGTGGAAGAGGAGAAAACGCTTAATCAAAGTTCCCCTTCCTGATCAACTATTGGTCGAGTGGTTTACCAAATCTCTCATTGGTCCTATAGCCCATGATGTTTCCATCGATGGTGTCGTCACTGAAGAGAAGGCGATTAGTCATGCTCAATATCTAGATCTCATGTATTCACAAACGGTCACACTATATGACTTGATCCCTGATGCCCCTCTTCCTTCTACGAATCCTTCCCCAACACCTTCAGTATCTTCTCACGTTGTTGATGGCGTGATTGGCACTTTTCATGTTGAGACTCAGTCTAAAAAATATAGTCATACCAATCCCAAGTCTATTACTTCTAATGTACAAAACACTCATAATACCACTCCTTCCCCCAATAAAACCTCTGAAGTTAATTCGGTTCAATCTACACCTACCGGTAAAAATCAAAATAAAAAGAAAGGGAAGGGTAGGCATAAGGAGGACAAAAATAATAATCAACAATCTAAGAAAACAAAAACCCAGCATGTTGATGACAAAGATAAGCGTAAACCTCGTTATCCTTTCCTTATCTGTGGTGAGGATTATTATATGAAAGATTGTCCACGACGTGCTGAGGTTACTAAGTTCCTGCAAGGGACCGAGACACCTCCTACACCCACCGTCTTGTCACAATTGTTTCCTTCTCAGTAGCAGGCCCGATTGGTCATTCATGACCAACCTTCTCCCTCTACCACATCTTATGTCCTTATGTGTACTGGTGACTCCAAGAAGAATGAAGTTGCAGTCATAACTTGATCCAAAGATTATTCTCCTTCGAAAGAGAAAGTTGATGATTTACCACCTCCGTTGGTTCAACCTCCTCCACCAACTTCACCTCCAAACGGTCGTCTTCATCTCGAACGACCGGGCCTAGATACAGTTCTTCATCCTCCTCCCAAGCGTGTTGTTCAGAAGTCCTCATTTAATCCTCACGCACGTGCTGCCCAAAACTACAATATTGTAGAAGACCTTGTGCAAGCACCCTCTGCAATGTCGGCTCTCGAAGTCCTTCAAAGTTGTCCTACTCAACGGAAGGCATTGTTAAAGGCTATTGGTTGAATTGAACCTACCAATACTAATTTAATAATATTTGACTTGGAAGATCATATTCTAAGGCTTCCTCCTCAATTAGCGTTTCAGATCCAAGTTGTTGTGGAAAATAAGAATATTTTTTGAACCGTTATTGACGAAGGAGCCTCGACTTGCGTCATGTTCGTCACTTGTTGGAAAGCTATTGGCTCTCATGCCCTTATCGAGTCGCACAATACTCTTAAATATTTTAATGGTACAGGGTTTAAACCTTATGGTGTTCTTCCTTCATTGTCTATTATGTTAGAAGGTAAGGCGGTCAATGTTGAGGTTGAGATATTTGATGCACCTCTCGATTACAACCTTCTACTTGGCCATAGTTGGATCAATTCTATGCACGCAGTTGTTTCTGCTCTTTTCCATGTGTTATGTTTCCCACACCAAGGAAAAGTCATTATTGTCGATCAACTGTCCTTCTTTAATTTTGATTCATGTACTAGCAACGTACCTTTCATTTCAAAAACACCTCCCGGTTATGAGAATGTCGGCATGGGCCTCTTAAAAGATTCAACGTTAATGGGTACATTTCCTATCCCACCACCTGATATTCCTCCTCCTTTTGTCACCTCAATTAACATGATATCCACCTATGTTCGTGAAACCCTTGAGTCTTATGACCCATGGATAATACCTAGCTCTGGCGACTGTCTTCATTATGACGACCGAATGCCTTTGAGTCCGGTGGAATCGACTTATCAAGCTATTCAATCAACAACGCCTTCGTCTCCTTCTCTCGCTGATACATCTCCTGATCTGTTCCACGTGATCTTTTCTACTGATGAGATGATCATGATGGTCATGTATATGGAGGATACTCCATGGGACGATGGGCATCATCGTTCTATTATTTTCCTGGAACATGAAACCATAGAGAGATACCAACGGATTTCAACTCTGTCTATCGTTGTTGTTATTTTTTCTACTCCTGAATCAATACACGATGTTTTGTATGAAGGGAACTTGAGTAATATTTCACCTACCGTTCCTCTGGACATATCGATTAAACCCAGATTCGTGGAAAATATTCATATCGGTGCCTCATGTTCTATTGATGAGTTCCACACCTATAAAGCCCTTTTCCAAGAATTTTGTGATGTTTTTTGCCTGGAGTTATGAAGAAATTCCAGGTATTGATCCTGATATTGTTGTGCATGAGATTAAGACTTACCCAGATGCTAACCCCATTCGGCAAATAATTCACCCAGTACATCCACGTAAAACTGTTGTTATTAAGCTTGAAGTTGAAAAACTTCTTAAAGTTGGCTTTGTTTATCCTGTGGATTTGACCAATTAGGTGTCCAATCTTGTTTCGGTTAATAAGAAACAAGGCACAATCTGCGTTTGTGTAGATTATAGGGATATAAACAAAGCTTGTCCCAAAGACAATTATCTAACCCCTTTCATTGACCAAATTGTTGATGACTACGTCGGGAGTGAAATCTTCTCCTTGATGGACAGTTTCTCCGGCTATAATCAAATCAATATTTTGTCTGTGGATCAACATAAGACTACTTTTATTAGCCCTTGGGGAACCTTCACATACCATAAACTACCTTTTGGTCTTAAAAATGCTGGTGCGATTTTTCAGTGTGCTATGTCTTACACTTTTCACGACATTAATCACATTGTACAACCCTATCTAGACGATCTACTAGTGCATTCTATGCATCGTCAAGATCACCCGACACATCTACGGGCCATTTTCCTACACTATCATTATTATCGCATACGATTGAATCCACACAAATGTGTTTTTTGTGTGGAATCCAGACGACTTCTTGGTTTTATCGTGTCTATGCATGGGATTAGGGTAGACCCGTTGAAGGTAGAGGCTATTCTCAATTTACCTCCTCCTTCCACACTATGCCAACTCCAAAGTTTGCAAGGGAAGGAAAACTTCTTACGTCAATTCATTCCCAACTACGCTGAATTAACGAAAGGATTTACTCGGCTTCTCAAGAAAGGTTACGATTTTGTATGGGACAACACTGCCAACAAAGCCTTTGAAGCTTTGAAACTCACCTTAACCCGTACACCATTGTTGTTCCCACCTGATTATAGTCGAGATTATTTCCTATACTTAGCCACTTTGGACTCTACCATTGATATGGTTCTAGTCCAAGAGGATGATTCACACAATGAACTTGTTATATACTATTTGAGTCGGAGTCTCACGACCACCGAAACCAAATATTTACATGTGGAGAAACTAGCCTTGGTAGTTGTTCAAGTTGTTCAACGTTTTCGTCACTACATATTATTACGCAGAACCACAGTCATTTCCGATTGCAACCCCAATGCAACACATCCTTACTCGACAATTGATGGGGGGAAAGTACTCTAAATGGATAGTTATTCTCCAAGAGTTTGATTTGGAGTTTGAACGTGCCAAGTCAAAGAAGTATTGGTTTTTGTCGAATTGATATGTGACCTTCCCTCTACTAAAATAGAAACTGTGGCAGAGGATTACTTACCTGATGAATCTCTCTTTCTTATTAGTTCTGATGACATATGGTACGGAGATATTATCATTTATCTCCAGACCCAAACTTTTCGGCCTGATATTTCTAGTACAAATCATCGTCGTATATGGTATCAAGCCCGGCAATACATTATCCTTGGTGATACCCTTTACCCCCATGCTATTGATTCCATATTTCGACGATGTCTCACCTATGATGAAGCTGAGAAAGATTTGAATGATTGTCACTCTGGAGCATGTGGCAGTCATATGTCTGGGTATGTCACTGCCCAAAATATCTTACGAGCTGGTTATTTGTGGCCTTCATTGTTTAAGGATTGCATTACTGTCGTCTAGAAATGCCACGCTTGTCAAACCTACAACAATAAGATCTGATCTCACCCTGCTCCTCTTCATCCTGTAGTTTTCGTCGGTCCATTCACTAAATGGGGCATTGAATTCATGACATGTAAACCTCACTCGGGTAAGGGGCATGGATACATCATTATAGTTGTGTATTATTTCACTAAGTCGGCTGAAGAGATGCCTACATTTGACAATAATGGGAAAACTGCAACATTATTCATATTCAATCATATCGTTACTAGATTTGGTGTCCCTCAAGCCATCGTCATTAATCACAGTAGTCATTTTCGTAATTTTATGATGTCTGAACTTACCAAGAAGTTGGGTCTTTGACATGAAAACTCAACCCCCTATTAATCACAGGCCAATGGCCAACTTGAAGCAATCAACAAGGTACTCACTACTATGCTTCAACGGATGGTAGGAATTCACAAGTCAAATTGGCACACAATGCTCTTCTCGACAATATGGGCCTATCGAACATCCGTTAAGTCTACCATGGGGTTCACACCTTTCCACTTAGTATACAGTATTGAAACAATTTTTCTGATTGAATATGAGATCCCATATTTGAAACTAGCTATCGAACTTCTCCATAACACCTCAGCTAAAGAGGAACATCTTTTGTATTTGATGCAATTAGACGAAACCCGTCATGATGCTGCCTTAGTCATTGAAACTCAGAAAAAACATGTCAAAGAACAATATGACAAGCATGTCAAACCACGTGTATTTTATGAAGGTGATCTAGTTCTCCTTTACGAACAAAATCGTGACTTACTAGGGGCAGGTAAATTCGAGCCCATGTGGCGGGGTCCTTATATCTTAAAACGAGTGTTGGAGAAAGGGGCTTATGAGCTGGTAGATTATGATGGAATTCCTTTGAGTGAACCCAAAAATGGGCTTTACTTGAAGAAGTACTATGCTTAAATCATTTTTGCATGAGTGTTGTGTATTTTTAGTGTATCATACTCTTGTGTGCTTTTTCATTTTTTGGTTCCACCTTTCAACAGCTTACCTTGCTTTATGCTTGGTTTTCAGATGTCAGTGTCTTCGCTACCCTATATTGGCTTCGTTGATGGCGCTAGTCACAGTACTCAAAACTTAGCATCTGTTGCTTGGGCAATCTATGCACCTACGGATGAATTGATCAGTCTACATGGTGTTTGCCTTAGTCATGCAACTAACAATATCGCGGAATACAGTGTGGTTATCAAGTTGTTAACTGACGTCGTTTCACTTGGAATCTGCCATCTTATTGTACAACTTGATTTACAATTAGTAGTACTACAGTTGAGTAACATTTACTCCATATAAAGTCCTACTTTGTTACGGGTATATTTATGAATTCGCCTCTTGGAATGACATTTTGATTACATTGAATATCAACACATTCCTAGATGTCTAAATACATTGACAGATGCATTGGCTAATTATGTGTTAGACAGACATTTGAGACATTTATAAATCCAATCACACTTTTTACAAAAACAAGTAAGCCAGTAGGAACTTTATATTTATAACGATAAAATTTTACAAAAAAGTGTTTTGTCTGAAGACCAAAATATCAAAAATGTGAATCTCATGGCTTCAGGTAAAAAAATCATCAGGGATGTTTCTCGCTGTAACAAGTGACCGCTCATGCTACCCTACGGAGTATTCGACCAATAGATGCAGACATGCCCACTATGTGGCGTTGGTAGTGCCCAGGAAGCTCATCCACCATGGTATTAGAGACATGCATGGTCAGTCCCTCTAGGTTTTGTTCTATAGCCTCGAGATTTGCGACAGTCGCCCCTACTACAACACCTCTTTCTCTGCGTATCTAGATGGGATATTATCTCGGCGGATGTTAAGGCCCCACATTTGCATTGATGAGAGCACTCGATTAGTCATTGGATAAATAACACAAAAAACATTTTATATCATTAAATATCAAAAAAATTATATAAACAAAAAAATTTCTTCTTACCTATGTCCCCCCACTGGGACCATTCAGGAAGAGCTAGATATGGATCACCACGGAAATCTACCCCGGCATACGCATAATATTCTATCATGAACAACTAATTCCTCAACCATTGGAAGAAGACATCGTCATACTTGACGATGAGAACACCACCATGTCAATCCATAAGATCTACCCACCTCTTCATTTGTGGATCCTGTGGAGCAGGTATACCCCACTCCACCTGCAAATGTAGGACAGGAACCCTCTCCAGAAAGAAGGACACCAAAATGGACCCATATCCAAATTGCTTTAATCGATCGTTTCGGCACTTGGTAAGTTGTTTCTTCATGACCCCCTCACACCAGTTGAAGACCCTGGGCTCCATGCATTCTATCGCATACTGAAAATGGCTCTGCAAATCCATATGGGGATATTCACTCCCTACCATGCGAGTAATGTTGTAAATGATAGTCTACAATGGCAAATCCCAGACATCCCTGATGGCTACCTTGTGGTTGTGTTTCCCAGTACCTGGAACACAATGGTGACGAATGTAATAATCCATAGGTTCACCTCCACCCCTGTTGTCTGTGAGCGATACCCATGAACCATGATGAGATAGCCCTGTCAGGAAATAGATATGATCTATATCTATTGTGAGTGTGTGGACACCCACGCAGAATGCCTGCTCGTTCACATTCCACATGTGAACCAAGTACTCCATTAGTCTCAACTGGGCTCTCATGCCCTGAATCCTGAAGAATTTTAGTAACCCACATTACCTTAGAGCCATAACTGTCCCTGGGTCATTCCCAGTGAAGTAATCCTCTTCTTCATGCTCTCGCTCACGCCACTCCAACATCTTGACCAAGGAAAGATTGCCAAGGAACAATAAAATAAGATTAGAAACATAAAATTATTTCCTGGGGGATTTTTCTCGTTAGGTTTGTCTTTTTAAATTTTTGGTTGCGGTCGTCGTAGGGTTGCGCATTCGCATAGAGCGACATCATTGCACCCTGCCTATAGGTTCACCTACGACAATCCTAGATCGTTGTAGTTCACAATATAGGGCACCTGCGACGATCTCAACGCGCAGGTAGCCCCAAAAAATTGACCCAACACACAAAATTGACCAATAAAAACAAATTTTGGAACAATGAAAAGATAAAGGAGAAGGAGATTACTTGTTTAATAGAGACGGTTCACAAAATGATCCACCACACGCTCCGCAATCGACAGTTGAAATTCGCAAAATTATTTTATTGACTTTATCACTTTTTATTTGCAAAATTATATTATTTTTATATTTTATCCATGCCTTAAAGTCTTAACAACTTGGAAAGTGTTGACTTTTGCAGATTAAAAGGTCTAGAGACGAGACGTTGGAACAAGGGTCCACCCTTTTTTACTTGTTTTCACACATTTTTCTTGAGTACAGATCCTTTTAGGGTTTTTCAGGAAAAACTCCGAGCAGAGTCTTAATTCTTTCTCATGCTCGTGAAACCATGAGAATGTAATCGAGTAGTCTTTTGTCGTTTTTTCGAACTTGTATTGGAAATACGAAAACAAAACCTATGGAGTATCCTTTAAGCTCTTTTCAAGCTCCCTAAACATGAAAAGATGGTCGAGTGACCTTGTTCTTTTCACGCTCGTAAAAGTATTTGAAGAAAACGTCTGATGAGCAGTAGGTTATCTCTTTTTCGGTCTCGTCAGACTAAATTACGAAAAAGGACCTGATGAAGTTCTCTTTAAGTGTTTTTCAAACTCTCTAAAATTGAAAAACCCATGAGTTTTCTTTCCTTGGACTCATTAAACAAACATAGAAAGACCCATATGGGATCGAACCACTCCTTCTTAGGGTTCGTTAAACATACTCTGAGGGAATCGTCCAAAGGATGAGCTTATATCTACAGGCATATCTTATCCTCCTCAAGCTTGCGTAAAAATAAAGAGGTACTCACCAGAAATGGTGAGGGGAAATTGGGAAAGAAATGTGTCTCTGTATTTGTGTTAGTGGTAGTAATAGTCGCTCTTGAACATGACACCCCCCTTCATCATTGTATCCGGGTTGGGAAATCCATTTGTCTCTCGTTTGACCATCCACAAGTTCATATGTTGGGTCCTCCTTGAGTCAATGGTGCCAAGACAACTTTCGTGTCATTCATATGTTCAAGAGAAGTCCAACCTAAACAAGCCTTCTATTGAGTCGTCCATCTGCAGTTATAAATTTTCTACCATGTCGGTCTTCCCTGAGTCAGTTATGAATCACTTCATACTCTGATCTACCTCAAATCTGTTACATATTTCGTGTCATTGATGGGGGATACATCAAGGCCCTCTTGTGACGAGTCTTTTCCTGTCAACTTCAACTCATTATCCGGGAACAAGACTTAGAAATCATTTAGTACCTTAGAGCCTGCATGCCTCAATGGCAAGCTTCTTCACTTTCAAAAGTGGGTTCACATCATTGACCCCTTATTGGAAGATTCCATCGAGTGTTCATCTTCAACTCATTTATTCACATTCGTTGGATTGTACTAGGGTACCTTGGGAGTCATTGACATCAATGGTGATTTCCCTCGCACTTGTTGACAGTTTTCATTAATGACCGGTAATCAAGTGGTTTCTAACATGTTCGACTTCAACACCTATAATCACATGGTTAGATTCGTACTTAGAGACGATGGAAATGAATACCTTAGATCTTATCATTTTTGGTCCAGGTTGCGACGAAGTATTCATGAATTTGTACTGACACAGAGATCCAATGTATATGTCTCATGGCTATGTCCGAATTTGAATTCTTTTAGAGCATAGATACACAGTGTATTCTTGGTGTCTATGCCGAATCATGATGACATGGATCCACAATGTATGTTTAGTGGCCATGACTCACTTGACACTTATGATTAGAGTCACTTGTAGTATGAGCATGGGAATTCCTACCTCATAAAATGGTATGTTATTATGCAAATGCTTGATTGTTTGCAGGTTCCCGATCGATGCGCTCCTTTTTTTCGACACACACATTCTACAAAGTATTTCAGTTATCATGAGTTCCAACTTCATACTTTCGGGGGAATTCTGTTACACATTATTTTGGTCACCTCAATGATCAACTGAAAACATGTGTTCATGTTCTCTGAAAATATTAAAAGAAGACTTTCTCCATGAGAAAAGTGAGTTGCTTTCCTCTTTCAAAAACCATATCAAGGAAGTTCGTCGCACCCTGCCATATGCATGGGGTACGACGATGCCTGATAGTCCCACTCTGCCCTAAAGATAGACTGTGGCGTCGTCGCATGCTGCTTGTGCATAGGGTGCAATGTCGTCGCATGCTGCTCGTGCATAGGGTGCGACATTGTTGCATGATGCTTGTGCATAGGGTGTGACGATGCTCAAAGCATAGGAAAAGTCAAATTTCACAAATGTTTTAGAAGGGAATCTTCTATAAGATGAGGTGGTCTCCGATCGGTTTGGATCTTACTCACTTCTCTGATTTAGTGGGATCATCCTAATATCCTAATCCATATCTCTTTCACACTATATAAAGAGGGATCTCTCATGGAAAAGGCTAAGGTTGAATAGGCTAATATTTGCATGGAGAGTTCTACTTCAGATTATGCTTGAGAGCTTTGCTTTAGTTCTTCAAGTCAGATTGTGGATCTTCTTCATTCAAGGCATTGGAACAAAGGTGTGTGTGTTGAATCAAATATCCATTGAAAGGGGACCTTGCAACATCAAGGCATGAGTTGTATTCTCCACTTTCTATTTGATTTAAAACAATAATACATTTCTTCCCTATAAAAGCATCTTGTCTTCTATTGTATAATTCCTTGATCATATACATAGACTTCATTAGAATATATATATCTGTGTTTTCCCTCTTTGTTGGTTTGTGATTCTTATATAGGATTACTATTCTGCAAACCCAAGGAAGGAGCTACAAAGGCGACACTAGTGAGGATCAAGCGTCATTTAAAAGGTATGCCACTTGTACCTCACTAAACTAGTTTATATGATAATGAAGTTTAAGGCGAAGTGTGTATTCTGTTCTGTTTTGTTCTAGTTTCCTGTGGAAGTTAGGGAGATCTGTTTGTGTCTGCACTTACCTATTAGTCCGATAACAAGGGCCAAGCTCAAAGACGGTGAAGGAAAAATTGAGACTTTCAACCTAGAGATTGGACGTGCAACTCAAAGAAAGAAAATGGGAGATGAAGAACTGCGTACAGAGTATGAGATGAATTTTCACAAGGCTTTCTACCGAATGTTAGACATGGTAGAAAAATTCTTTGTAGATTATGAAAATATAGTGGCAAAGAAGGAAGAGAAGAAGAAATCTAAAGCAGAGGATGATGTTGCAAAGGACTAAGCAATCAGAGGAGACCCTCTTGAGCGTCCATCTCCATCTTCAAGTTCACTCTCTTCTTCTTCCTCTCATTCTCATCATTCAAATTTTCATTAGAATGCTTCAAAAAATCCATTATTGAAATTAGATATCAAATTTATTTTTCCCATGTTTAATGGAGAAGCTAATGCAGGTAAGTTAAAAATTTGTATTAGACAAATCAAGGTTTACTTCCATATATAGAAGATCACAGAGGAAAAGGCGAAGATCTTGTTGGCTTCTCTTCGGCTGGAAGATGCAACCCTTGTATGGTGCGAGAGTAAACTTCAAAATGGTAGCAAGAATAATGGTAAAATCCTTTCTTCATGGTCTGAATATACTTCTACATTGAAACAACAACTTTATCCATTGGTTCATGTACAAAAATCCATGATGGAATGGAAAAATTTGAGCCAAGGTAAAGGTCAAAATGTTCAGAGTTTCACATAAGATTTTAGGAAAAAGGAACTTGCATTGAATGTTCCTTTAGACTCTCCAGAGACTTTGATGAAATACATTGGTGCACTTCACAGTTACATTTGTCACACATTGTTGTTGTTTAACCCCACTAATCTAGATGAAGTGTGTGTGCAAGCAACTCACCTTGAAAGAAGGGGAAAGAATGTACTGGAAGATCACAGAAAGAAGCCTTCCAAGTTCCAAAACGACAAGTTCAAAGGAAAAGGAAAGGGGAAAAAGACAACCACAACAAACAAAGAGGAAGGAAAATCCTCTTGCACTCATTGCAAAAAAGTTGGGCATGATGATGAGCATTGTTGGAAACTACATCCATAGTTAAGACCAAAGAAATTTGGTGGCAAAGGGAAGCCAAAAATTGTTGATATAGTGCAACAAGACCTAGGTTTTGATTCAGGTGATGAAATGAAAATCACAACAGTTGGAGTACAAGGTGAAGTTTCCTCTCATGCTAGTTCAAGTTCTACAATTCCATATCCTGAAATTGAAAAGAAGAGAAGTGAACTTTTTCACTTCGGAGTAGTAGCCAAACATACTAAAGTGGATACTTTGTTTGATATGGGTTCTCAAGTTAATTTGATATCTGAAGTGATTGTTAAAAAATTGGGCTTAGAGACAATACCTCATCCAAAACCTTGCTTTCTTGGTTAGGTGTGTGACGATACAAAACTTCAAGTTTCCAAGCAATGTAGATTGAAATTTGTTATTGTTTCAAAGTTGGTAGATGAGGTTGAGCTTGATGTGGTCTCGCTTGATATATGTGGCATTATCTTAGGAAGTCCTTATTTGTATGATAGGAATGCTATATTCTTTTGACAGGAGAACAAATACCATCTCACCAAAGGTGGTGTGGAATACATTGTTAGAGCTCACAGTATGAAGAACTTAACTCTTGTTAGTGCAGGGCAGATAAAGAGAGCCATCAATACTAGCAAGAGATTTGTGCTTATGGTTTTGAAAGCAAAAGATCCCGATAAATATAATTCTTTTGATGATCATGATCCTTCTCATAAAGATGAAATGATTAATGTTATTTATAACTATGATGAATTGTTTTAGGAACCAAAAGGGTTTCCTTCCAAGAGGAAGATCCAACATGAAAGACAGTTACATCAATATGTTTCCTTACCAAACATTGGCATGTATAGAATGTTTGTTCTCGAGAACGAGGAGATCAAGAAGCAGGTACATAACTTTCTTGAAAAAGTGGTCATCATACAAAGCTCTTCTCCATTTGGCTCTCCTATAATATTGGTGCCAAAGAAAGATGGCACATGGAGGATGTGTGTAGATTTATGCGCACTAAACAAAATAATGGTGAAGAACCGTTACCCCTTTCCTTGCATAGATGACTTGTTGGATCAGCTGAAGAACACGATGCACTTCACTAAGTTGGATTTGAGGAGTGACGTGTGGAAGACTTCCCTCAAAACAAAACAAGGTCTATTTGAATGGATGGTAATACCATTTGGGCTTTGTAGTGCCCCAAAGAAACTCATGTGTGTTATGAATGATGTCTTTAGGCCTTTCATAGATAAATTTGTGATTGTATAGTTAGATGACATTCTTGTATTTAGTAGAACTTGGGATGAGCATGTAATGCATGTAAAGCAAGTATTGGATGTCCTTAAAAGAGAAAAGCTTTATGTAAAATTGTCGAAGTGTGAATTTGGAAAAACCTCATTAGTTTACTTGGGTCATATTGTAGGAGGTGGTCAACTAAAGATAGATCCCTCCAAAGTTGAAGTCATTGTAAGTTGGCCTAAACCAACATCAGTTACAGAGGTTAGGAGATTTTTAGGGGTAGTTTAGTACTGGAGAAAGTTCATTTATAAATTCTCCTATATTGCATTTCCTTTGCATGCTTTAACCAGTGTGAAGTAGGTCTTCAGTGGGGAGGAAGAAAACATAAAATCTTTGACACTTTGAAGGAAAAGATCAACACTGCACCAGTGTTGGATCTACCTAACCTACAACAATCTTTTGAAATTGAGACTAATGCCGGTGCATATGCCATGGGAGCAGTCCTGATGCAACAACATAAGCCCATTCACTTTCACTTTGAAACTTTTTTTAAGGTTGTTTGTAATTATCCTACACATGAAAAAGAGTTGTATGTGTTGATCCAAAGCGTGAAGAAATGAAAACACTACTTAATGGGTGAGGAAAAAGCATACACAATGATCACCAACCCTTAGAGTACCTCCATTCACAGACTAAACTTCAGCAGTCCAGGCACTACAGGTGGATGGGATTCTTACAACAGTTCCATATAGTTATTAGATACAAGAAAGGCATAAAAAACAAGTTGGAGAACTATCATGTGCATGGCAAGTTAATCTACCATTTTGGCAATATATGTATTCCTACAGGTGAAAGAGTCCATGTAATTCGATAAGCTCATACTTCTCTTATGTTTGGGCATTTTGGGGTAGGAAAAACTATGGCTCATCTACATAGGTTTTGTTATTGGCCTCAGATGAAAGAAATTGTAGCCAAGTATGTAAAGGGGTGTTTGATGTGCTCTACTTGTAATCCCACTAATAGAAAATTGGGGTTGTACACACCACTCCCTATTCCTTCTCATCCTTGGGAGAATATCTCCATGGATTTTATAGGGGGGTTTCCTATGTCCAAATGGGGTCATGACTACTTGTATGTAGTAGTGGATAGGTTTAGCAAGATGTTTGTCTTGATGCCATGTAAAAAGAAGATCATTGCTGAGCAAATTTCTCATCTTTTCTTTCAGCATGTATGGGTCCACTTTGGATTGCCCGCATACATTATCTCGTATCGAGACACTTGATTCCTTGGAGATTTTTGGAAAAGCTTGTGGAGAAGGATGGACACCAAGATAAAGAGGTGTACTACTTTCCATCCACAAACTGACGAATAGACAAAGGTAGTTAACAGAATAGTGGTTCATTTACTCCAAGGTTACTGCAGCAAACATCCCAAGTTATGGGATGACCAAATACAGTATGTGCAACATGCATACAACTGAGCCTTGCACTCTTCCACCCAGAGTTCACTACTTGAGACATGTTTAAGGTATATACCTAATACTCCCTTGGACTTAAGATTTGGAAAATATGTTGACTCAAGTGAACAAAGAGATGAAGACAGAGCCCACAAGTTCATCCATAGGATTCAACAGGTACACCATACAGTCTAGGAACAGTTGGAAAAGAACTAGCCATAGTACAAAGATCGCCATAACAAACACAAAATTGATTGCCAGTTCCAGGTTGGAGATCAAGTGTGGATCCACATCAGCAAAGATAGGTTGAAAAGTGAAGACAAGAAGCTCAAGCCCATCAGATATGGACCCTTCACCATCTTGGAGAAGATTGAAAAAAATGCTTTCCGCCTAGATCTATGACCATATATGTAGATATACTTAGTTGTCAATGTAGAGAACCTGAAACTTTATGAGCCTCCAATGATAATGGATCAAAAGGAGAGTGTCTCAGTACCTTCAATGGACGAGTTTTCTCCTAAGTACTTAGATGAGTTAAAGGAATATATCATCCTAGACAGAAGGATGAGGACTTCACGCAGGGGTGATGTTGAATATATTCGAGTGGGCCTTAAGGGCACACATCCAAGAAAATCATGGTGGATCGAGAAGGGGAAAGTGAGGGAGAAATTCCCTCACCTATATGTTGATTGATAAGGATTTTGGAAGCCCAAAAGCTTATTAGTGGGGAGGAATGATCTAGGAGGATCTAGAAGGTCAAAAACTCAAAGTCCTCGAATCTTGTCAGAAATGGCACCAAGTCAAAGAGCTCATCAAGAGCTTTCCAACGATGCAAACAACACCTCAAACAGAATCTGGATGACAAAGATATGACCAATCAAAGTTTGGTCAACCTAGTCAAGGTCAATAGGGTGACATCAACATCTGTATAGATGACGTCAACAACTAACCAAGCAGGGATAACGCCAGTATGACTCCATGCTTACGCCAACATGCAAATGTGGTAGCATGAGAGATTTCCACGTGGCATGCCGATTTCGCATTTTGGGTGGCCAATTGGGTCAATAGGAAGGTGACATGTGGCACCCCTGGGAGGTTCCACATGGCACCACCCAGGGTCCGCCACATGGCCTTCTAGAAGTGCAACACATGGCCTTCTAATAGTGTGACATGTGGCAGGTGAGTCAATAATGATTGGGAAAAAAGAAGGGAATGGCAGGGCGCCACATGGCACCCCGTGGATGCCCAATGAGGGCCAAGAAGTAAAAATTTCAAAATAATAATAATAATAACACTAGCCCACTAGACCGGCTAGTGCTGGATCCGATGGTTGGTTAGCATTTATTACAGGCGCAACCCGGATTTTCGTGCACTGGTCACATCCAAAATATCTGAGGTTTGAACTATGTTAAGGTTTGGTTGTATACATATATATTCAATGGTTATAATAACCGTTCAAAAGTTGTAACAAAAAGCTAAAAAGGGGGTCTGCAGGGTTTGACCCCCGGACCTCCCCAAACCAACGCCTAAATAATCCTTTACCAACCGATCGGGCCAACGACCCTATTGTAATGACCACCAAAGGTTTTACAATTTAAACTGAGGTTATTCATTTGTCGAAGGAGGTCCAACGCCTAGGTCCATATGGGCACAAATTTTGATGCAGGGGCACATTTATCACATGAATTCAGATTGTTGTGGGCATGCAAAACAAGGCATAGATACCAGGAGGGCCCTAGAGGTGACAATGACAGAATTTGACAATTTGACAGACATTTTTGCACGATTTCTCGCCACAAATCCACTACTGCAATCAGATTTGCATTCGGGCAGCGGATCTTCAGGGCCTTTTCAGATTTGATTTATAGCCATGTATTTATGCCAATTTTTGTTGAGATAATATAAAGGCCTCTCCACTTCAAAGTGGGCCTGGAGACGTATTCCATTGTTGGGACGAACTTTGTTATCAAGCTTTGTGTTATTTCCTTCTTTCTCATCATTTCTTCATATTTATGCCTTCTTTATTTTCATTGCACATAAGCTTTGTTTATTCTCTTTAATGCAATTCATGTGAATGCTATTGAATAAAAGATCTTGGATCACCTAGTCTCTTGCTAGGATTCAATGACCTAAGGCACAAGAAAGGTTGCACCTTAGGGTTTTGATCTTAGTTTATTTTGATCCTTGAACTAGACAATCTAGAAGAAGGAAAATGGAACCTAGGGCCCAAGAGAGGTTGCACCTTAGGAATTGTTTTCTTGTAGGTTTTAGTCCTAAGGCCCAAGAGAGGTTGCACCTTAGGGTTAATTCATTCTTCAAAGTGTTTCATGCTTGACTCCATGGCCCTAGAAAGTAGACGACACTAGTCTTGATCTCTTTTGGTGATGAAAAAACTCTTAGAACTCTTATTCTCTCTCTCGAAGTGATTTGACTAAATTTACTAATCCTAACCCTAACAAACAAGTTAATTTAATTGTTGTTGTTATAAATATTGTTACAACCATTACGTATTGAAGTAATTGTTGCATACTTAATATTGTGGCCAAAGATACTCAAAATCATTATTTAGCAATTGGATGTTATTACACTTGTTGAAGGCTTAATTCTTATGCATAATTGCTAATTTTTTGGGTGATTTTACCTATTGTTGTTACAAAACATTCATTGATGATATATATTGGTTTACTGCTATAAATTTGCAACAAAAATTGGTTTTAATTATTATCTAGTGTCTAAAGGTGATTGATGAGCTATATAACTTGGTAATTGTCTATTATACGCTTTGGATTGTTTCTTGTCTCATACAGGTGAACCAATTACCTAGTTTTCATTGATGTCAACCCTTGAAGAAAGCTCGGTAGAACAAAGGTTTGGGTAATGGACCCAATTTTGTTTGATGTAAAGATGACTCGTTATTTTCTTGTCATGGTTGATAATAATTACAGATGGATGAACTTCAAAGTGGTCCCCTTATGGTGAAATCCCTCACGGGAAGACGCTTTATGGATTGAGTTATCCTAAAAGTATGGTTAGAGAACCCATGCTTATTTATGGAATAATGAGATGAAGGTCAGTGAATTTTTCAGTGAAACTATCATATATGGATAGTGTTTTTCATGCCATTTCCGGTGGTATGTGGAACGTCACATAACTCCTCACGGTTAGAGAGTTATGGCCATGAGAAGTTGGAGAACCCAGGTTTGGGTAATGGACCCAAGTTTGTTTGATGGATAATGGTATGAGTTTTGATATATTTGCAGGTACATTTCATTCCATTTATGGTGGTATGTGGAACGTCACATAACTCCTCACGATTTGAGAGTTATGGCGTTACGAAGTTGGAGGACCCTTTTATCTCATCTAGAAGCCCCAAAAGGTCAAAGTAATCAAAGTGATTTAAGAGATTTTAGAAGTTAAATAATAAAGTGAAGTGATGAGTGTACTATAATTCAAATTGAATACAAAATAAATTATTTAAATAATAAATTTAATGGAGAAATTAGAAGTAGGTTAACCCTAAAATAAGGAAAGTGGGCAAAGTGACCTAGAAGATGTTTTTAAGGAAGCTACTTGGATAGTATAAATAAGAGGCAAGGCTCTCTCATTTTAATAACACTTGAGCATATTGAATACCTATAGGTGTCTAAAGTAACCAAAGGATATCTAAGTCGAATTTCTGAGGGAAGGTGAAGAAAAGAAGGCCAGAATTCAAGGAAGGATAAATTCTTTTGATGATGTTTTCTAAGGTATGTTATTTACAGGTCATCTCACCATTTTTGCCATAAAAATTTTTCTAGAATGATTCAGACCATGAAACTTCTATTCCATTGAGGAAATATATGCAAGTATCTGTGGTAAAAAATCCAACTTGTGGGTCATTTTATTTTTGGAGTTACACTCCGTGGAAAGTAGGGTTTGTGGCTAGTTTTGAAACTAGTCAAAAACAAGTGTTTCGGGTAAAAACATCATAACTTCTTCATAACAGATCCAAATTCAGTAAGAAAAAATGTGTTTGTTATATTAAGGCATGTGGTGTGTTGTGTAACAATTTTAAATTGATTCAACAAATATTCCATGCGAGGCATTCTCTACAAGGTCGCTCTCTGGAATAAGCCATAATTCAGCAATGTATGCCATTTTTGTGATAACTCATTTTACAAGAGGTTCCAGGTAGTGAAATCTGGAGGAATTGCACAAAACACACTGAAGAAAATTGTGTATCAGTTTCAGATATTTATTCATTACAGGTACAAAGTTATAATCATTTCAAGTTAGGGTTGTTGACTAATCCAAAACTAGTCATGTGAGACTAAAGAAAAGTTTGATGAAGATGCTAGTCTCTTGTTGTCAAAGTTAAGGAAGGTTTGAAGGTATGTGATCATATACACTAGTTCTATTACAGAGTTACAAATCATAATTGGATGATGAAATTGATGAGGTATTTTGGTTAAGGTACATGGTTGAGACAAGTAGTTGATGAGGTGGCACATACATGAGGTGTATAGTTGATGATGTTGGTACATATTGATGAGTCATAGTTGATGAGTAGTTGACACATGATTGGTAGATACTTGGTACATGGTTGGTTGCACTTGTGTATGATACAGGTTGATTACAGGTTGTTTGGTACAGGTTGGTGCATGGTTGATACACTTGTTTATGGTACGGGTTTATTACAGGTTGAGGTATAGGTTGATGCATGGTTCAGGTTTATTGGTACAGGTTTACAATGATAGTGTGACAGTGGTTCCATCATTCCACTTCTACTTCAGGGCGGTTGGACGAGGCAAGGACAGGTGGTTGTAGCCACCTTCCTGTTGTAGCCGGAGAACATAGGGGGTTGTAGCCTCCTTTTGGTTGTAGCAAGAGAATTAGGGAGTTGGAGCTTCCCTCAGGTTGTAGCCTAAGAAATTAGGGGGTTGCAGCCTCCTTCCAGTTGTAGCTGGAAAGCAAAGGAAACTGGTGCTTTCAATGAATGCAATTCTTCAAGACATATAAGAAAGAGCATTATGTGGTTTTCTCCCGCTTCGGGTTTCCACGTAAAACACTAGTGTATTGTGTATGTGTATGATTGCTCATTATTGGATGATAATTCTACATTGATATAACACTTGGATTATTTGGTTTAAAAAGGATTATAATTTCTCTATTACTAATTCACCCCCCCCCCCTCTCAGTAATCCAACAATTGGTATCAGAGCAGGTTCCTTCATAAATCAGTTTAACCACTGAAAGGTAGATCATGGAGAGCAACAACTTTTATAAAAATGGAATACCATAATTTGATAAACAAAAGTATGTTTTTTGGAGCATAAGGATGAAGACATATATACAGTCACAGGGATTTCAAGTTTGGCAATCAATTGTAGATGGATACACAGCACCAGCAATTCCACCAACAAATGACAAAGCAGTGAAACTTGGTGAGAATAATTCCAAAGCCAAAAATGCACTTTTGAATGGTCTCAGTGATACGGTATTCACCAAAGTTGCACATTATAAATCCGCTAAAGAGATTTGGGACAAGATTCGAAATATTTATGAAGGAGATACAAAGATCAAAGTAGCAAAGCTTCAAACTTATAGAGGTCAGTTCAAACAACTAAAAATGAAGGAAGATGAAAATATTGCAGCCTACTTCTTAAGAGCCGATGAAACAGTGAATGCAATCATAGGATTGGGAGAAGAAATCGAAGAATCTGTAATTGTTCAAAAGGTACTAAGATCTCTTCCTATGAGATTCAACCTTGAGATATCAACACTAGAAGAAAGATCGGATCTAAACTCAATAAGCATGGATGAACTGCATAGAATCTTCACAACATATGAAATGAGAATTGAACAGGAAAATCCAGATGTTAAAGAAGCAACCTTCAAAGAATCCAAAAGATCAAAGCAAAAGAAACAACAAGAAGAAGAATATAGCAGCAATAGTGACATCTCGGAAGATGATGAAGAAGTGCCCAACTTCATTAAAATACTTAACAAGGGAACCAACAGTAGGTATAGAGGTAATCTTCCTTTAATTTGTTTTAATTATGATGGTATTGGTCATTTTGCTAGCAAATGTCCTCATAAGAAAAAGAGAAATGATGAAGGTTACTCAAAAGGCAAACACACATATAAAGGCAAAAGAACTACAAAGAAAGTTTTCAAGAAAATCTTATGCACTAAAGAAGACAACTCATCATCGGCTGAAGATGAAGTCGGTGAAAGTGAGACAGGTGGAGTTCTATTCATGGCAGTAAAAGACTCTAACAAAGAGGACTCTGAAGAAGAATATGAAGAAGTTGAAGAAGGATATGAAGAAGTCGAAGAAGAAATTGAAGAGGCAGAAGTTGACTATCGAGAAGAATTAATGTGTGCCATAGAAGTTATCAGAAGAGAAAAGAAGAAAAACAAGAAACTACAAGTAGAACTAGACAAGAAAAAGGACACTCGAGAACTAGAACAAATGATCAACAAATTGAAGGTTCAAATAGAAGAAGATAAATGAATTGAAGAAGCACTCAAAGAATAGCTAGAAGAAAAGGACAAGATCATTGGAAACTTGGAAGCAGAGATTGTCATACTAAGAAAGGATATTTAAAAGAAAAATATGTAGAATAGCTCAAAAGTTCTAGATGAAATTATCAACAATCAAAAATCTCATCTTGACAAGTCCGGACTTGGATACAATCAGACAGAAAAGGGATCAAGCTCCAAAACAACATAGTAAGAAATAAATCCAAAAAACTATGCATAAAGAATCAAAGGGGATAGTAAGATTACAGGGACACTCCTCCACCGAGAAGATTCAGATTTCAGAATCAACAACAAACAGATAGGACTTAAGAAGAAGAAGGATTCATAAGAGCACCTCCTTTCAGGATCTTCAACTCCCAGGCATCAAACTATATTTTTTGGTTTATGTTATGCATGTAATAATTTTGGACATAAAGTTGTGAATTGCAGAGCTAACAATAGGAACAATAACAACTTTGAGAGTCATATACAAAAGGGTTATTCAAGAAGACCTAGTGAAACACAAAGAAGAAGTTACAACAATGTTGAATCTTTGAGCACTGAAGTGGAATGTTACAAATGTAGCAATTTTCGACACGTGGCCAAAGATTGCAGAATGACAGTCCGTCCTAAAGAACCTCAACAGAATAACAACAGTCACAGACAAGAACCTCAGAAAACGACATGGATAAGAAAGCAAGATCAGTATAGCAATGAAGAATGCATAGTCGCTCTACAATCTAAGCAGAAGAAACACGGTTGGTATGTTGACAGTGGGTGTTCAAAACACATGACAGGTGATAGAGACAAATTTCTTACATTACGAAAGGAAAGAAATGGATCAGTCTCCTTCGGAAATGATAATTCAACCAAAATCATTGGATAAGGCACAGTTTGAATTGGGAACAAGAATGAAAAGGCACAAAATGTTCTACTGGTAGAAGATATGAAACATAATCTTCTAAGTGTGATTAAAATATGTGATCAAGGTCATAAAGTTACTTTCGATTCACAAAAGTGTGAAATAAGAAGAGAAGGTTGAGGAAAATTGGATGGTACAACTACAATAACTTCAAACAACATATATGTGTTAAGTGAAATTCGAAATGAAAAGTGTTGTCTAGGAAAGGAAGATGAAAGTTGGCTATGACACATAAGAATGGGTCACATGCATTTTGATAACCTTGTCAAAGTCAGCAAAAGAGAAGCAGTCAGAGAAATGCCCCAGATCACGAAACCAACCAACACTTTATGCAAGTATTGTTAACAAGGAAAGCAAACAAAGACCGGGTTCAAATCAAAGGAATATTCAACAACAAGACCACTGGAAATTGTGCATACTGATCTAGTTGGACCAACTACAACAAAGGGATTAAAAGGTGAGAGATATTTTATGTTATTAGTTGGCGATTATACAAGAATGACTACAGTTTGTTTTCTCAAGAACAAGTCAGAATCTTTTGAAAACTTAAAGATCTACAAGGAAATGGTTGAAAATGAGATGGATTCAAGAATCAAATGCTTGAGATCTGATAATGGAGGAGAGTTCACTTCAAAGGAATATATGGACTACTGCAGCAGTCATGGAACAAAAAGGCAATTCTCCATTGCTAGGACACCTCAATAGAATGGAGTTGTTGAAAGAAAGAACAGGATAGGACATGAAATGGTTCAAACAATGTTAATGCATTCCAAATTGATAGATATATTTTGGACACAGGCAGTGCATACAGGAGTTCACATTCAAAACAGAGTAATGCTCAGAAACAACATTGTTAAAACTCCTTACGAGATATGGAAAGGAAGACCAACAAATGTGAAGCACTTCAGAGTTTTTGGAAACAAATGCTACATCAAAAGAGAAGATGGCAGAATGGGAAAGTTTGACTCTCATGTGGACAAAGGAGTACTTGTTGGTTACTCAAGTACAAGGAAAACATACAAGTGTTACAATCTAATATTGAACAAAGTTGTGGAAAGCATCAACGTAACAATTGATGAAATAGACAGACCAGAATCAAAGGAAGAAGAAAATAAATCAATGGAACAACTTTTTGAAGAACAAGCAGAAGAGGAAGATGAAGAGAATCCGACATAAACAGAAGAGCAAATTCAGCAAGTATCTCCAAAGACACCTAGCAGACGAGTACAAAAGAATCATCCTTCAGATCAGATTTTTGGAAACAAAGATGCGGGAGTGGAGACTAGAAGAAAAACATGTTCACCGGAACAAACACACCTAGCACTCTTATCTACAATTGAACCAAACTGTTTTGAAGAAACCAACAAGGATGAATTTTTTAATAAGGCCATGAATGAATAATTGGATCAAATAGAGAAAAATGACACTTGGGAACTGGTTCCAAGACCAAAGAATAAGAATGTGATCGGCACAAAGTGGGTCTTCAGGAATAAATTGAATGAAGATGGACAGGTTACAAGCAACAAAGCTAGATTGGTATGTAAAGGATATGCACAAATTGAAGGAATCGACTTTGAAGAGACATTTGCCCCAGTTGCCAGAATGCAACCAATCCGTTTGTTTTTAGCTTATGCATGCTCAAAAAATATTAAAGTGTATCAGATGGACGTAAAATCATCTTTTTTGAATGGGGAACTTGAATAAGAAGTCTACATTGAACAACCAGAAGGATTTCAGCTGTCGGAGAATGCAGATTATGTGTGTAAATTAAAGAAGGCCTTGTATGGTCTAAAACAAACTCCTAGAGCATGGTACTCTAGACTGGATAAGTATCTACAGCAGGCAGGGTTCAGAAAAGGAAGTGCAGACAACAACCTCTACATCAAGGTAAGTCAAGGTAATATTTTATTAGTTGAAGTTTATGTTGATGATGTTATTTTTGGTAGTGATGATAACAGGTTAAGCCAGAAATTTGCAAAAGATATGCAGAATGAATTTGAAATGTCATTACTTGGAGAACTATCTTTCTTTCTGGGACTTCAGATACGTCAAAGCAACCAAGGAAATTTTATTTCTCAAACCAAGTATATCAGAGAATGCTAAAGAGGTTTGGAATGGAAGATTGCAAACTAGTTGAAAGTTGAGCAAAAATGATGATTCGAAGTCTACATATCAGAGGCAATACAGGTCAATGATTGGCAGCCTACTATATGTGACAACATCCAGACCAGATGTAATGCAGGCAGTTGGATAGGTGGCATGATTTCAACCAGCACCAAATGAATCACATGTATTAGCAATGAAGAGGATTTTCAGATATCTCAAAGGAACAAAAGAGTTTGGATTATGGTATCCAAAAGGAAAGGATCTATCACTTATTGCCTACACAAATGTAGATTGGGCAGGTTGTATTGATGACCGACGAAGCACCAGTGGAGCAGCGTTCTACTTGGGTGAGTGCTTAGTATCATGGCTAAGTAAGAAACATCATCAGTATCTTTATCTACAGCCGAGGTAGAGTATATTGCAGCAGCATCATGTTGTACACAAGTTCTTTGGATGAAACAAACTCTGACAGATATACAGGTTGAGTATGATGAGCCCATTCCAATCTATTGTGATAATACAAGCACCACCAGTATCTCAAAGAACCCTGTAATGCACTCCAAGACGAAGCACATTCCAATCAAGTATCACTTTCTATGGGAGCAGGTTGTAGAAAAAAACATCAGAGTTGAGTATGTGGGCACAGAAGAACAAGTGGCAGACATCTTTACAAAACCACTTCCACGGGAAGCCTTTGAGTATCTTCACCAGAGACTCAGAGTTATTTCTACTCCAAAATGAATGTTTTTGAATGCTTATATTATATGTCTTAGATGTACATGAGGAAACACCATAAGAGGACAGTTCAGTCAGGGGGAGCAGCCCCGGATGGAATTATACCTTTTCCATTGATGACAAAGGGGGAGAGATTTATCAGATGCAAAGAACAGAGGCATGATTCCAGGGGGAGCAATGGTCACAGAGATGCAGAGGATAGAGGCATGGTTCCAGGGGGAGCATGAGTGATATGACTTTAGTATTGCATCATAGTTTTTCCATCAATGCCAAAGGGGGAGATCGTTGATTAAGGTTGGTTGCCATTGATGTCAACCCTTGAAGAAAGCTCGGTAGCACAAAGGTTTGGGTAATGGACCCAAGTTTGTTTGATGTAAAGATGACTCATTATTTTATTTTCATGGTTGATAAGAAGTATAGATGGATGAACTCCAAAGTGGTCCCCTTATGGTGAAATCCCTCACGGGAAGACGCTTTGTGGATTGAGTTATCCTAGAAATATGGTTAGAGAACCCATGATTATTTGTGGAATAATGAGATGAAGGTCAGTTAAATTGTCAATGAAACTATCCTAGATGTATATTTTTTATCATGTCATTTCCTTTGGTATGTGGAATGTCACATAACTCCTCACAGTTAGAGAGTTATGGCCATGAGAAGTTGGAGAACCCAGGTTTGGGTAATGGACCCAAGTTGGTTTGATGGATAATGGTATGAGTTTTGATATATTTGTAGGCAATACTATTCTATATGGATGGTACATGTCATTCCATTTGTGATGGTATGTGGAACGTCACATAACTCCTCACGGTTTGAGAGTTATGGCCTTACAAAGTTGGAGGACCCTCTTATGTCATCTAGAAGCCCCAAAAGGTCAAAGTAGTCAAAGTGGTTTAAGAGATTTTAGAAGTTAAATAATAAAGTGAAGTGATGAGTGTACTATAATTCAAAGTGAATACAAAATAAATTATTTAAATAATAAATATAATGGATAAATTAAAAGTATGTTAACCCTAAAATAAAGAAAGTGGGCAAAGTGACCTAGAAGATGTTTTTAAGGAAGCTACTTGGAGAGTATAAATAAGAGGCAAGGCTCTCTCATTTTAATCACACTTGAGCATATTCAATATCTATAGATGTTTGAGGTAAACAAAGGATATCTAAGCCGAATTTCTGATGGAAGGTGAAGAAAAGAAGGTCGGAATTTGAGGAAGGATAAATTCTTTTGATGATGCTTTCTAAGGTATGTTATTTACAGGCCATCTCACCATTTTTGCCATAAATTGTTTTATAGAATGATTCAGATCGTGAAATTTATATTCCATTGAGGAAACATATCCAAGTATCTGTGGTAAAAAAATCATCTTGTGGGTTGTTGTATTTTTGGATTTACACTCCGTGGAAAATAGGGCTTGTGGCTAGTCCTGAAACTAGTCAAAAACAGGTGTTTCAGGTAAAAACATCATAACTTCTTCATAACAGATCCAAATTAAGCAAGACCAAATGTGTTGGTTAGAGTACAGTATTTAGTATTCTTTGTAACAGTTTCAGTTTGATTCAACAAATATTCTGTGTGGGGCACGCTCTACAAGGTCACTCTCTAGAATAAGCCAGAATTCAGCAAGGTATGTCATTTTTGCTATAACTCATTTTATGAGAGGTTCCAAGTAGTGAAACCTAGAGGAATTACATAAAACACACTGAAGAACATTATGTATCAGTTTCAAATCTTTATTCATTACAGGTACAAAGTTATGATCATTTCAAGTTTGGGTTGTTGAGTAATCCAAAACTAGTCATGTGAGACTAAAGAAAAGTTTGATGAAGTTGATAGTCTCTTGTTGTCAAATTTAAGGAAGGTTTGAAGGTATGTGATCATATAAAACATGCCTATTACAGATTTACAAATCATATTTGGATGATGAAATTGATGAGGGCTTTTGGTTAAGGTACATGTTGGGTACATGGTTGAGACAAGTAATTGATGAGGTGGCACATACATGAGGTGTATAGTTGATGATGTTGGTACATATTGATGATTCATAGTTGATGAGTAGTTGACACATGATTGGTACATACTTGGTACATGGTTGGTTGCACTTTTGTATGGTACAGGTTGATTACAGGTTGTTTGGTACAGGTTGGTGCATGGTTGATGCACTTGTTTATGGTATAGGTTCATTACAGGTTGAGGTACAGGTTGATGCATGGTTCAGGTTTATTGGTATAGGTTTACAACGATATATCTTATAGTGATAGTGTGACATTGGTTCCATCATTCTAATTCTACTTTAGGGCGGTTGGACGAGGCAAGGATAGGTGATTGTAGCCACCTTCCTATTGTAGTCGGAGAACATAGGGGGTTGTAGCCTCCTTCTGGTTGTAGTTAGAGAATTGGGGAGTTGGAGCTTCCCTCAGGTTGTAGCTTGAGAAACTAGGGGGTTGCAGCCTCCTTCCAGTTGCAGCTAGAAAACAAAGGAAGTTGGTGCTTCCAATGAATGTAATTCTTCAAGACATATAAGAAAAAGCATTCAGTGGTTTTCTACCGCTTCGGGTTTCCACGTAAAACATTGGTGTACTGTGTATGTGTATGATTTTTCATTTGTTTATTGCTCATTATTGGATGATAATTCTACATTGATATAACACTTGGATTATTTGGTTTAAAAAGGATTATAATTGCTCTATTACTAATTCACCCCCCCTCTTAGTAATCCAACAGGTTTACTGCTATAATTTTGCAACAACAATTGGTTTTAATTATTATCTAGTGTCTAAAGGTGATTGATGAGCTATATAAATTGGTAATATTTTATTATACGCTTTGGATTGTTTCTTGTCTCATACACGTGAGCCAATTACCTAGTTTTCCTCTTCACCCTCCTAGACCTAGCCTCTAACATTTAAGTGACCAAGATAGGGGGATGTAGGCTTGGCTAATATTGTTACTTGATCCCTTGAGGTCACTAGGGAAGCCTCCCTTGTGTTGAACCTCCTTCCATCACAAAAATGAGGGAAGTATCTACTTAGGTGACAGTGGTAGATACTTTTAATTTTTACTCAAAATTGGGATCTTGCGAAGGGATTTGCACAAGTACAAATCATGTGAAAACAATTTGGCACCGTTGTTGGGGAGGACTAATTCATCCTTCCTACAACCTCTCTTTGGTAAGCTTATCCCAAAGCCTATTCTTACAATCTTACCTGGCGTCTCAACTAAAGGAAGAATACCTTCCTTACCTCTTGATGACCCTCCTCTAGAGAGATCATCTGGCGATTCCAAAAATCTCAAATGTTGAGAACAATAACCCAAGGCCTAATAAGAGATTTTCTCATCCTACCAAGGCCTATAGAAGGAGACCTCCACACAATTCTTCTGTTTTCAAGTCTTTATTTAGGGGAAGAATTCCTTTATCTCCAATGGTTCAAAGGCCATGGACAACCAAATCCTTCAAGCCTTTATATATTTCCGCAATCCCAAGGTACCCTCATAACATGCCTCCAAAGTTTGAGAAGTGGTTGCCTAATGTTTTTGGTAATATTGTCGAAGAACACTTGGACAACTTTTTGGAATGTTTCCAACTCCATCCCATCTCGGATGAAGAAGAGGATGTTATCCTAAGAATTTTCTTTGCTACCTTTGTTGAAGATGCTAGGAAATATTGCAATAACCTCCCAAATAAAGGTATTGAGACTTGGGATGACTTTCAAAAAGTTTTCATGAAAATACAGGCTGCTAAGGGTGACCCTAACCTCTTATTAGTACAACTTAATGAAATGAAAAAGAAAGAGGATGAGACCGTTAAGGAGTTTGATGCTAGGTTTGAGAGGTTACTTCAACATATTCCTAAAGAGATTAGACCCAAGAAAACCTCTCTTAACTACTTCTATCTCAACACCTACCCATGATAGTTTAGGTTTATGCTTAAAGACAAGCATCCAAAAACCCTTGAAGAATCCCAAGATGAAGTTGCTTGGATTGAGGAAATTATTTATTCTTCAAATATTGAATCCTTTTATGCCCCTAGAGACAAAGATGATACCAAGCCTACAACCGTTCATAGTGTTGAAGCAACCCAAGAGACAAGCACTCCATGGGCTCAAAGAAATGAAGAAGTTATAAACAATCTTGCTAAAAAAAAACTTTGTTGATGAACAAAGTGACTAACTTAGAAAAGGATCAACAATAGATAGTTAAACCCCATACAAGGGCCCATCACAAAGTCCAAATCCATATTAGAATCCTAGGCCTCCAATTGAAGAAAATGTCCCTAGCACCTTGGCCCCCACCAATGTCATAGATCCAGAAGAATCACCTTAGTGCCTACCCTATGGAGATGCACATTGGGAGCATGAGTGCCTAAGTAATAACCCCATTAATGAAGGCTCCAATTATATGAACTTTCTTGACACATTGGAACCACTCTATACTCCATCTTCTGAAGAATACTTCAATGTGACTCAAGAACAACTAGAAGAAAGAAAGAAAGAGGTCGTTAGGAGGCAAGATTAAACATAATACAATATGCTCTGAATTGGAAATAAATAAAATAGCAAAAGAAATCTTGAAACCAAACTTCACACAACACACATAAATTTTTCCCTTCAAATAAGATTTTCATTAGATAATGATTCCAAGCTTACAAGGGCTCCCTTACTGGGAAAAATATAAAAAAAGAAAACCTGGCAACTTAGGCGCTGAAGAAGCCCTCTGATGAAATGTCCTGATCTTTCTGCTAAACACTCAGATATACACTAGATATGCCTGTTGGTCCTCGGATATACAATATTTTCTTGTTAGTACCTCATATCTGCTAGATATGTCTGTTGATACATGAGATCTGCACTATATCTATCCACTCATATCTACACTAGATCTATTTGTTGGTACAAATACAACAAACCTAGCAACTCAGGACCTGAAGAAACCTTATCTTGATATGTCCCTGATCTTCATGCTGGACACTCAAATTTGCACTAGATCTACCTATTGGTACCTCAAATCTGTTAGATTTGCTTGTCGGTACCTCATATATGCTAGATCGACTTGATTGGTACCTCAAATCTACACTAGATCTGTCTTCTAGTACCTAAGATCTACTATATTTGTCCACTGGTACCTCTTATATACTAGATATACCCATTAGTACCTCAAATATACACTAGATCTATTCCCTGGTACCTCAACTAAACCTTTGCACTTTCCTCCTTTGGACTTGATCTCTAGATGAAAGTCCTTTTCACCTTTGTTGAGATCCCCTTGAATCATAGTCCTTTGTGACTCAAGTGCTTGAGCAAAATTCCTTCTTTGATATCCTTGTGTGATCCCCTTGAGTTATAGTCCTTCGTGACTCAAGCACTTGAGAAAAAGTCCTTATTTTCTCTTCATGTGGATGTCTTTCTACTTCACCTAGCCTTACTTTTATAATCTTGAGTTATGACTGAATCAAACATAACCCTAATCTCCAAATTGGTTAACGATTGAGATTAGACATCAACTCACTTGATATCAATGGCTACGATTCATTTAATTCACTAATGCTAATAACTTTAGCATTTCGTTAAATTAAATTCACTTTAATTATGAAAGAACTTTAATAATTCCTTTAATTAAAGTAAATAACCAATGTTGAAGCCTTTGGACAACTTCCACACATCTAGACACTGAGATCCACGCGGAAGTACTTGTCCAATGCTACAAACATCAACACTCCCTCTTAGAGAGGAAGGTACTTATGGAAGAGCCACCTGGAATTGGTTGTCCCTCTGGTCATAACACAATGTCCCACACATCATCATGCACCATGGAATTCCACCAACCCTATTGGTCTTCTTCGTCTTGAACATAGGAATGCTCGGAATTGATGATGCTACTCATTAATGCCACAAATTTTGGAAACTTATTTGGAGGATTTCTCTCCCTGAATGTGCTCCTAGGGGCCTCAACATGCTCTTGAACATTCCTCAATGTCTACATGAACCATCAATGTCTCCTAAGATAACTAAAAGGAGTTGTTGACTCCTCCTCCCCAACTAAAGGTTGACTCCTTGAACTGGAAGTTGGATCAACTTTCAGAGTTTCCCACTCCCCATCTTCTGTCACTGGAAGGGGCACATGTGTCTTCCATGAAATTCACATATCGGATCACCATGGTCTTTTTTTGTACTAGAATGAAGATCCTATAAGTCTTCGAAGTCTCATTGCACCCCATAAACATGCCCTTTGTCCTTCATGATTTATTTTTTCTTAGTCCTTCAAGCACCCTGGAAACCCTTAATACTGGGGTTTCAAATCTACTAGAATTCGGCTTCCCCTTCAGAGTCCTAGTTTGCTTTGATACCATGTTGAAAAATCTCACTATCCCCAACACCTAGATAAATTACTACTTAAATTACAACACACGGAATAAAATATACTGGTTGGAAATAAATAAAACAACAGAAGCAATCTGGAAACCAAACTTCACACAACACACATAAATTATGCCCTTCAAATCAACTTTTCATTAGATAATGATTCCAAGCTTACAAAGGCTCCCTTACTAGGAAAATGGCCCACTAAGGAAAAATACAAATACAAAAAACCTGGCCCTAAAGAAACCCTCCATTGATCTATCATCAATTTGCATGTTGAACACTTAGATCTACACTAGATCTGCCTTTTGGTCCTCATATCTGTAAGATCTACTTGTTGATACCTCAGATCGACTAGGTTTTCCTGTTGATACCTCATATATGGACTAGATCTATTTGTTGGTACCTCATATCTGCTAGATCTGCCGACTGGTACCTCATATCTGCTAGATTTGTCTGTTGGTACCTCATATATACTAGATATGCCTATTGATACCTTAGATTTTCTAGATCTGCCCATTGTTACCTCAGATCTGCACTAGATCTATCCACTGGTACCTCACATTTGTTAGATCTGACTGCTAGTACCTCAAGTCTACTTAACGGTACCTCAAATATACACTAGATCTGTCTGATGGTACCTTAGTTGAACCTTTGCATTTTCCTCCTTTTGATTTGATCTCTAGATGAAATTCCTCTTCACCTTTGTCGAGATCTCCTTGAATTACAATCCTTTGTGACTCAAGTACTTGAACAAAAGTCCTTCTTTTCTCTCCTTGTGTGATCCCCTTGAGTCATAGTCTTTTGTGACTCAAACACTTGAGCAAAAGTCTTTCTTTGCTCTTCATGTGAATGTATTTCTCCTTCACCTATCCTTGCTTTTATAATATTGACTTATGAATGAATCAAACATAACCCTAATCTCCAAAGTGATTACCAATTTAGATTAGATCTCACCTCACTTGAGATCAATGGCTAAGATTCATTTAATTCACTAATGATAATAACTTTGTCTTTAACATTTCATTAAATTAAACTCACTTTAATTATAAAAGCACTTTACTTTAATAATTTCTTTAATTAAGGTAAATTACTAAGGTTGAAGGCTTTGGATAACTTCCACACATTTAGAAACTTAGACATGTACGAAAGTGCCTATCCAATGCTACAAACATCAACAATCTTGATGTGGAAGAGTTTGTTCATCTCCTTCTCTTCTTGGTGGTGAAGGCTACTCTGATTCACCTCCTTCTGCACTAATGTGCAAACATTCTTCTCATCCACATCGGAGTCGCTTTCAACCTGATTGTTCGAATTTGTTTCCAGAAGATTACTTTTCTTTGCATTCTCCGTATGGTTCTTTGGGTTCAACTCTTGATGTAGTTTCCAATACTTTTCCTTAGTGTTCCCATCAATATTTCAATGGTTACAATGGTTGCTAGGATCCTTGCACTGTTGTGGAGTGATTTTCATCTTCTTATCCTTTCTCCCTTTCCACTTCTTCTTCCCTGTTGGCACCCAAATTTTTGGGTAAAGATCATGCACGTGCACAAACGAAGTTGTGTGTGCACTCCAACAACTACATAGTTGATGACATGAAGCACAAGTGCCAGTCCAAGTTTTACTAATTCGAACCAGTCCAAGTTTTTTGATACCATAAATCAAGAAGATCTTGTATACACACGGGAATCAAGAAAATAATCTTTGGGAAATCTTCCCGAATGATTACTTTAAGAAACACAAGGGATCGTGGAAGTAGTGAAGGGATGAGCTAGCAAGGTAGTTAAGACTGCCACGACTCCAAAGAGGCTACGTGGACTACATACGGATGGCAGAAGTGTGCGGGACTGGCAGTCAGCAGAGGGAGTGGAGAAGAACTGAAAGTGACAGAGCACTAGAGCAGAGAAGAAGATAAAAGGGAGCAACGATGACAGAAAAAAAGTTACTTGGTCAGTCAGTCAGCTAGTTGGTTGTACATGTTTTGTGAAGAGTCTAGCCATGTTTTGTAATGTGTCTGGTTGTGAGTCTGGTTCGGTGATATCTCCAGAGTCTAATAGAAAGGGCATAGTGTCGTGTAATGAATTACTATGGAAATGTATGAGAGGGCATGGAGATGTTTCTGATAGTTAATGAGTCTTTTGGTATATGTATATGATTGGATGAATGAATATAATAAAAGATCAAGTGATTCATGTTCTATGATGTGTTGATCATGTGTCCAATGAATGTATGTATTGTTGTTACATGTTGTTAGTTGTTAAGCATAATGCAGTGGAATGTATGAGTGTCAACCTAAATGGATTGCCTGTGTAATTAATCCTTCATCACTGACACAAGAGCAGATAGTCTCTGTGATTCTCATGGCGTCTTAGGTGAGACCTTCTTCAATTTTTTATTGAATATTGATATATCGATGCCTTAAAGTTTTTGTTGGTCAACCTCTGGATGAACCTTGGGTCTTACACCCCAGTGTTAAGAAGGACACGTGCAAGCAAGCCAACAAATGGTTATGTTGTTGGGACTTGGAGGTTTCGTATCGAATGATGAAGGCAACAAATGAGGTGGTATCCATCTCGAGAGGAAATTCAAGATTGGTGGAATGTGAAGGAAGATGGGTTTCCGCAACAGGAAACTCAAGGCCTGATTACCAATGTGGAACGATGGAAGATTAGGTATATCTACACTGATATGCATGAAATTTTCTTTGTTGAATTTCCATGTTTATTGTATGAATGGTTGAAAAGGTAGACTTCTACCAATAATGGTTTAAGGCCTCAAGAACCATTAGTATGGGATCAAATCATGATTGATAGGATGAAGGTACTAGATACCAAGTGGACTCAAGCCATTGATTTCTAGTTTTCTCGGGTGAAGGAAGGTTATATTATTGAGTTTGTTGTCAAATACACTGATTCTTTTAGTAAAGCTAAAAGGAAGTTTGTTGAAGGTGCTCGAAAAAGGTTGCCAGAAGAAATCCCACTCTGGGTCAAGATGTTGTTTGTGGAGAAAGGGCTGGTGTGCATGGAGCCTGACGGGATGGTTGAGTAGACTCCCCTAGCACTGGGGGGATGAAAAGAAGGGGTAAAAGAGAGAGAGGGGATGGATCCGTTGAGGAGCATCCAAAATTTGTTGAAATGAGGTGAGGAATATGATGGACCTAGAAGAGGAGAGGAGGGAGAGAGAGCCAAAATATATGCAAGAAGAGTTGAGTCAATGAGGAAAGCAGAAAGAAGATCACAAGGGGTGCAGGATGAGGGGTTAGGCCCATAATGAAGAGGAAGGAGATCGCACCAGGAGGAAATGTGGAAGAGTGTGTTGTGCCAGAGTGGAGCACAGATGAGGATAGGCCAACAAAGAGGCGCACCATTAATAGTATGGTATACAATGAAGATACCAGTGGCAGTGATAGTAGGGGACAAGAAGACAAAGTCCTAACCCCTTGGTTGTTGCAGAGTGTCGCGACTTTAGAGGAATATGAGGCACAACAATAGGAGAGGATGATGAAGGACCCCTGAGATGAGGGGAAGAGAAGTTGGCGATAGTGGATGGTCTTACGCGGATGTGGGTAGGACACTCTCTGGGTTCCCTCATGAGAAATGTTAGAAGAATATGGAGTTACCCCCCCCCTTGTGCATTTGTAGCCAAGAAGAAAGAATAATAGATAGCACGACAATTGGAGTAGAATACATAATAGGAGAAGAAAGAAGAGAATATGTGGGTGAAGGTGAAGACAAAGTCAGTAATACTTCACAAGGAAGAGTATTAGTATTAAGATCCCCAACACCAAGCAGTCAGTCATGAGGACATAGTTAGAGATTGAAGATGGTGAATCGAGATAGTACACTAAAATTACCTGTATTCAATGGAACAGGTAAGGATGATGTAGACCAACATTCGTTCACATGTGAGGTGATATGGTATGTGAAGAAGATCACATATGAAGCTTTGAAGATTGTACAACTAGAGACACATCCAAGGATAGGGCCCTCACGTGGTACATGAAGTACAAGGCCATTGCATCAGCAGGATAGACTAGGTCCCTGGCATAAATCAAGAGAGATCTGCTTAAATAATTCCAAAAGCCTAAGTCAAAATCTCAATGCATTATATAGATTAAGGAGACCAAGTAGAAACTGAGAGAAACCGTGTGGGATTATGAGAAACAATTCAAGTAGGCTAACGTTCCAAATCTAGGACATGCATCATAGAGAATGGTTCATTGTGGGGTTTCTCCCCCATATCCAAGTCTCTCTTACCCAACATAAAGTGACTACTCAAACAAAATCAATGGAGATTGCAATGATCCTGGAGGCTACACCAGGAGGAGGAGAAACATCGACATGTTTGGTGTAGGTACAATCACAACTTGCCAACATGACGTTGTAGTTGCAGGATATGACAAAGGAAAAAGTAGTGCGCAAGCACATATGGTGTACAACGTATCGATCAGAGGGGCACCACAGATATGAGTGTCCTATGTTGGGAAACTATATGGAAATCGGTGCACCAAATCCATTTCCATCTGGACCTTAGGTGGCATGGTGAGAGATTTGTAAATAGTGGGGACATATACCACCATGTTGTTCAACACTGAAAAAAAATCAAAAGACGTACCATACTTAGTTATGTGAATTATGTAAATCCATGGGGCATGATGTGAGCAATTGTCGGTCTCTCCAGCTGATGTGGGACCTATTATCACACGAATTGTAGTTTAGGAAAATCCCAACCCAAACCACAAATGTGGAACAACTACGAGAGTACCTACCTACTGTCACCTTAGATAGACACTCACCTCACTTTAGTGATGATGCAATCACCACAAGGGGGGAATCTCGGTGACCCTAGGGGGATTGAGATGGAAAGTGAGACAATGATGATGAACACTTTTATATTTCAAGCTTGGATATGAATAAAAGGCTTGAAGATCAGTCTTGTGAAAGGACAAGTGGTTTCCAATTGTTGAATACGTGCAAAACAATGCTAGCCCTGCCTGGAACAAGACAAAAGATGATAATCCAAGCCTTTAACCAAGGGGAATCAACAAGAAACCTTGCTATCCAAAAATTTCAGCAATATGGAAATATATATATCAACAACAAATGATAACAATAGCTGCAAACTTAACCATCAAAATCAAGTACAAGATGTTGGAAATAAAGCTATCAATGACTAGTCAAACTTCCAATGATTTAACCAAGACTTTGATGATGATTAGAGGGTTGTTATACGATGTTATCAACAAGTTTTTGTAATATCCAAATGGTTGTAGAAAAAAATTTCTACAATAGCAAGATCTAGCCACAAAAATCAACAAGTAAACTATCCAAATGATAGCCAATAATCAATAGAACAATAATCTAGGTTCACAAGTAAATTTAAGCGGTAGATTATAGAGTAAAGAGTGAAATAAAGAGAGTTTTGTTGCAGCCCTAATGTTTGTAGCATTAATTTTGTTACAACAAAAAATTACTTGGCTAAAAGAGGGCGCCTTCGGGGCACAATAATGCTTATAACATGTAGAAAATAATCCAACTTGAACAATTGCAATATCTCAATATTTTGTGTATACCAATGCAATGATTTTATATCTCCAATGCAAATTAGAATAGTGCTTAATCAATTGGGCAATGGAGTCTCTTGTGTAAAATCTAGGTTTATTACTTCTCTAGGGGTGTAAGCCTATTTACTCCCTAGAGCAAACAAACCTAGCAAGGTAAATCTACAAGGGTGTAAGCCTTTTTACTCCCTAGAGCAAACAAACCTAGCAAGGTAAATCTACAAGGGTGTAAGCCTTTTTACTCCTTGTAACAACCTTTGCAAAGTAGCTTATTCAATGATAACAAAGTGGACTTAATGTTTACACATTATGTTTGATTTAAGTTGAAAAATCTTATATGATTGAACCAAAACAATTAACTTGCTTGGATTTCTATTCATTTTAGAAGCCACCATAATGGCAAAGGAGGGCGAGAAAATTCTACCTACACAAGACATTTGTTTATATATGATTTATCGATTAAAAATGCTTTATCCCAATATGTAAATATGAAATGAGTCGTCATTTGACACACACCCAACGTGGAGTCATTTTGAAACATCAGTTGTCCTCTTTGGAGGACTCACATTGAGTAAAAATTATCGATGAATCTTTGTGGAATTTTTTTCGAATATTTTTCCACGATTTATGGATGGTAAACAGGGTAAATCATCGACCCTGATTACGAGGCCTAACTTGGTGGGGAAATCGAGTGAGGTGCAACAAACTCAACAATATAGTTGGTTGAGGACTTGATCCTAGGACCTTTTTCATTATAACCACAACACTCATCCACTCGAGCTAACCCACCGAGCTATACATATAGAGAGTGTGTAGGATTTCACACTTAGTTATGATGATGCTTGAACGTTTTGGAGACTGTGTGTAAGATTTTGAAACATCCAATGTTTTGAGTGTATACTCTATTCATCATCAAGGACAAATAAAGCTAAAAGAATGATAGAAAAGAGTGTCGGGGTTAAGATTTTATAAGGTGAAAATTATTAAATAATATATAATTTAGTATGAATAATATATGTATTTTGAGTGTGTAGGTTTTCACAATTAGTTATGACAATGCTTGAACTTTTTGGAGATAAACCGGTAAGATTTTGAAACATCCAACATCCAATGTTTCGAGTGGGCACTCTACTCTTCATCAAGGACAAATAAAACTAAAAGAATGATAGAAAAGAGTATCGGGGTTAAGATTTTATAAAGTGAAAATTATTAAATAGCTCTTGTGAAAAAAGAGTAAAATAATGTTGAAGCCACTCTAAAAATTAAATAATATAATATATAAAGAAGGAAAAAACCTATTTTTTTTTTCTAAGTAGGAATTTGTCAATTTAGAAAAATGGGGGAGGTGGGGGGATTTGAAAAGAGTAAGGGAAGAGGGATTGGATAAGAGGAATTCCATTACGAGGTAGAGGACAAAAGTCATAAAAATAAAACAGATAAAAGAAGAATACATATAGGAGTGAAAATAATCAAGGAAATCAAGAGGGAGAAGGCTAATTGACCAAGATGATGGATATCAGGCTTCCAAGATTGACTAATTTTGTAGCCATCTTCCTTGCTCCTTTGGCAAATCATACATTGGCCAAACCGGTGGATCTTTCAAAGCATGTCTCAAGGAACATATAGCTAACACATTCCAGAAATGCATCTCCAAGTCTGGTATCACATAACACTCCCACAATTTCTAAACACCTCATTTGCTTTAACCAAACCAAAACTCTTGCCTCAATACCCTATCACTCATTTCATATTATTCAGTAAGTACTTGAAATTGAAAAACATCATAATAATTTTAATTTGGAAGATGGCTACAAACTTAGCCAATCTTGGAAGCCCACTATTCATCATCTCAGTCAATAAGACTTCTCCCTCTTGATTTGCTAGATTCTTTTTACTCATATATCAATTCCTCTTTTATCTATGTTATTTTTTTTATTTCTATCTTCCACCCCCTAATAGTATCCTCTTATCTAATCCCCTTTTCCCTTGATCTTTCAATCCCTTCCTCTTATCTAATCCATGTGCCCTTACTTTGGCATGAACCTCCATAAAAATAATGATCCTATATTAACATAAGAGGTGACTAAAAAGATGGTAGTTAATCTATTTTTTTTAACAAGGTAAAATTTCACTTTGATACATTTTTTTTTTAATTTTAAAAATGATGTTATTCTTTTTTTTTCGTAAATAAAAAATAGATCCTTGTATTATATCATCATGAGTGTACACCTGTGCATCGTTTGGCAGCCACCTGTTCCGCCACAGAAGGGAAACCAGAACAAGTGGCTCCAAGCGGTGTTATGCCTAAAATGATAGATGTTATGTTTTACAAAATTTACAAAAATTGAGCAAAAGTTGAGAGTTCCAACTGGGACTTTAATCCTGTTATCTAGCCTAAGGCAGACTGCATTTAGAGCTTCCATTACTAAGATGCTAATACAATTGTAAAAATGAGTAAACAAATAATCACTATTCATTCTGAAAATTGAAAATTGACAAGAACCAGAGTCAGTGAAGGGCTGTGTCAAGCCTTTGGGGAACCTAGGTGTCCCTGGGCAATGTAGACTGGAACAAACTTTTGCTTGCAGGTGGGGCATTGTGCTTTCTGTGGGGCGTCTGAGAAGGCCTCGAACAAGAGATCCAATCGTTGGTGGATTGTTCGTTGTCCATGCGCTTGCTCTTCTTACCGTTGTTGAATGTCAAAGAGAAGCTCCAAGTGTTCCGCTGTCAGATGATAGATAATTGGGCTCTCCTCATCACCTGTCAGTTGCCAACTGGGGGGGATTTACTCCTCCACTATGCAACCTCCTTCCCATGAACGAGGCTGAAAGTCTTGGGAGGTGGAGGGCCTTGGGTCTTCCATTGTCACCAGGCTTGGGCCTGGCAGAGGAGTAGAGGTTGACCTAGTGTCGCTTAGCTTCGAGCCAAGATGTTGAATTGAGGGTGGAGTCGCTTCCTTGGTTGTCTTGTGGGTGTCCTGTGAGGGCTAGGGTGGCAGAGAAGAGTGCCCAGTGAGGGACAGGGTTTCCAATTTGGGAATGCAAAGGGGAGTATGACCTTGGGTCTGAGGCGGAGGAGAATGCTCAGTGGGGGACGAGGTCTCCATCTTGGGGATACGAAGGGGAGAATGAGCTTGAGTCTGGGGCAAGGGAGGCAAGTTCTCCTCTTTGGGCATGTGCAGAGTGGACTGTGTGTTGCTTGAAGGTTTGTGGGAGTGGCTGAAATGAGCAATCAAGGCTTGCTGAGAGGTAGTGAGTCGATTGTCTCGGGTGCAAGCATTCTTGTTCTTGGAGGAACGCCTGGGATTGCCACGGTCCCGAGGCATGATGAGAACCAGAGAGGGAGGGCGACTGTGGTCGGGAAAGATACAAAGGACGCGCAGGAGGTGAGCAAAGAGGCCAGGAGGGTCGAGCAGCACTGCGCAGAGGAGGAAGCTTGCAAATGACGAGTGTAAGTGTGCGCCTTGTCCAGGAGGGTCGGTTATAACGTCGTTGGGAGCCATGGAAGCCATTGAAGGATGACAAGACTGGTTCAATCTCCTAGTACCAGTGGCCTGGCTGGAACGCTCATCCGTGAGCTCCTCCAGGCGCACTGAATTAATCTCCCTTATGGTGAACACCATGGGGAATTAATAGCGTCGGGGGTGGCAGCTTGGGGTATTAAATCCCCCCACTAGCAATGTCTGCCACCTGTCTCCCTCCTTTCGCCAGATGTCACCCCATCCGGGTAAAATGATGTTATTCTTAAATAAATTAAAATTTCTAATTAAAACAAAATTTTGTAATTAAACCCTTTTATAAATTAAATAAAATTACAACTTTTCACAAAATTTTTATTAAATTAAAAAAAGAATTTTAATTAAAAATTTTGAATTTTTACATTTTTAACTTACTCCCTACCACTGATCAAATTTGAAGGGTTGGTCTTAATTTCATTTGAAAGGGCATATAATCATCCAACCTTTTAAGGATGAAAAGTTAAAAAAAATATTGTACTTCAATTGACAAGTGTATATTAAGTAAACCAATCCAAAAAAAATGGAACGTAAACCATTGGAGCTCTAGGAGTGAAGAAAAGTATTCAATGATTCGCACAGAGGTATTAAAATGAAAATAAACTTTGTCTTTACTCACAAATTATAATAAACAAGTAAAATAATCCCGAGAAGGTGAAACAATCAACTTGCGCTTGAAACACTAAAAGATGTCAACCTGGGTCTTCCATAGGGTTGTGATAAATAAGTAATTGAACGGTCTTCCACAGGGCTATGATAAATAAGTAATGGAATTAATAACACGAGAGTCATGAAGATTCACAGTATAACAAGTAAAATATATGAAAGAGTGAGGGTCCACGCAGTGTTAGTAGTTAAAAATGATTGAGAAGAAGTATAATGAAAATCTAGAAGCATTACCTTGACAAAGATGGTGCTCATAAGTTTGAGCTTATTATATTGATGCCCATTGCCACAAGTTCTCCAACAAGTTCAATTTTGCAGAAAATGTTGGAGAAATAGAGCTTAAATAGAGTTAAGAATTGAGGAGCATGTGCAATGTGCACTTTAACGGTTAACTTATAATATTATAATATAATATAATATAATATTATATAATATTATAATATATTTATGTAATTTTATAACATTAATAATAATAATAATAATTATAATATAATATTATATTATAATATATTTATGTAATTTTATAATATTATTAATAATATCTAAATTTTTTGTAAATTTATAAAAATTTATTAAAAAATTACATTATTTAGAAAGTTTTGAGGAACTTATTATTGCATTAGCTTATGTATAATAATAAATAATATAATTTATATATAAATAACTTATTATATGGCCATTTTGAGGGCTCCGCGGTTGGGGGAAACCCTAGCCGCATGCAATATCTTTGCTTAGCTCTCTTCCGGGAGGTCTTCTCATCTAGTCTCAGCGGCCTACTCTTGATCGTTTTCCGGTGTGGTCTCTCTCTTTGCTATTCTGCTGCTTTCTCCTGGCTGGACTCTCTAGGCTCCTCACGAGGCTAGTTGTTTCTCAGCGGTGGGATGGCCTTCGATGCTGCTATCTTCGGTCAGACTCTCTAGATTCCCCTCATGGCGGGTTGTCTCCTGGTGGTGACAGCTACTCTCCGACTTGATGCGGGCTTGAATGGCCACCGGTCCCTTCCTCTTGTGTGGCTGGGGCATGTTCTATTCGTCGCTCCCACCCTATTCTTGCATGGTAGATCCGTGGAGGCTGGATATGGGTGCAGATCTGGTCCTAGTCATGTTGCAGTTCGGTTTTTTGGATGCTCCTGCGAGGATGAGTGTCTCGTGGAGGCTTGCTCTAGGTGCGGATCTAGATCTGTTTCTGTGTTGCAGCCCATCATTTTAGGTGCTCATGGGAGGGGTTTGATGTTTTCTCATATCTGGCTCCCTTTGGTGATGTTGATGTTTTTCGCTTTTCTGGCAGGGGTAGTGCCAGAACTTTGAGTTCCTATCCTTGGGCATGCGATGTAGCTTCATCACTTTGAGGTCCTTGGATTGGACATGCAGTTCTGGGTTTATATTGTTGTTGGATGGGGTCTTCATCGGCATGGTTTCCTTCTCGTTATGCTATGGTGATTCATTCCTCTCTGACCTAGTCCTTCCAATCTCCAAGGTTTGTTTGGTTTTTCTGTTATGGAGTATTTTCTCTGACAAGCTCTCTTGCACCAAGTTTTCAGCCTTTTAGGGGTTTCTATCAACTCCTGTATTTTCTTCTTTTTGGCTTTCCAACCAGTTATTTTGTGTCCCTTTGGGATTTTTTCCCATTATTGGGCGATGTTTTTAGCACCTACAAAATGTAATTTGGCTCTCTTTGGATGAATAGAATTACGTTTTTTTCCTAGGAAAAAAATAAATAACTTGTTATATATTATAGTTATTATAATATATATAATAACTATATAGTTATTATATATATAATAATATGCTATATAATATATAATTAATAATAATATATTATATAATTATTAGTATATATTAATAATTATAACATTATAAAAATATAATATAATCTATTATATAAGAGATATCATTCAATTGTGGACCATCTTGTTACTTTTAAGATCACTATAGAGGAGTTTCGCAATACTAAAATCAATATTTTTTGTTGTTTTGTTGACTTTAGAAAAGCTTTTGACATGGTTCCTAGGAAAAACCTTTGGAATAGATTGGAAGAGATAAAAGTGGCTTTCGAGTTGAGGGTCGCTACAATAAGGTTGTATGAGAACGTTATTGTCAAGTTCAAAAACACTGAAGGCTAGTCGAAAGAGATTAATTGCAATATTGGAGTCAAGCAAGGTTGTCCTTTGTCCCCTACCCTTTATGGCATATACATTGACAAGTTAGAAGATGGCTTGGAAGAAGCAGGTTGTGTCGAGCCTACTCTAACTGGTATAGTCATCGATCTTCTTCTTTATGCCGATGATATCATTCTTATGGCAAGGAGTCCCCACGATCTTGAAAACCAACTAAGAATACTCAAGGAGTTTTGCTCCAATATGGGTATGACTGTTAATACTAACAAGACTAAGGTCATGATCATTGAATCCAATAAGATCACTTATGATACCTTCGTATATGACAACAACAACTTGGAGGAAGTGACTTCATACAAATATCTTGGAATCGATATTCACCACAAGCTCAACTAGAATTATAGCATTGAGAAAAAGGTTTATTGGGGGATGAAAAGCTTATTATGAGCTTGAAAACAATTGTAAATCAACCAATCTTTGGATTTGGGATAAGAATAATCTCCTCTTTGAGACTCTTGTTATGCTTGTCATTCTTTATGGATGTGAAGTTTGGAGATGTAGTATCTCTCGTGAATCTTGGAGAAAGACAGAGCAAATACAAAATAATTTTATAACCTATAATCTCAAAATTAAAGGAAATATGCCCTATCACATCCTCCTCTTAGAGGCAAGTGATCCAGGATCTTTTCATCGAAGTGACTTATAAAGAATTGTATTAAATGAGCATAAATTAAAGTGCACCATAAAGAAGGAAAATCTCAATAGTGAAGAGACATAAGCATCAAATATGAACACAAAAACTTGATAACAAAGTTCGTCCCTGGTGGACTACATCTTCGGGTCCTGCTCTCAAATGGGTGGGCCTTTTACACCGTTGGAAATCTTACAACCCACTCTTTGCGATGATGCCAATTTAACCAAGTTTTGAGGACTTTGAATTTTTTCCCTTTCTCTATCTGTTGAGGCCATTCTGAGCTTCCTAAGGTGCTTCTGCGAATTCTAAGTTGTCCTTAGTCTTCTCTGGAGCCTTTTTGGATCACGCCTTCACAATGAGATATTTTTAGACCACCAAAATCTTTCATCAATCAATATATAAGTGAGGGAAGAGTTCCCTCACCTTGTTCTTCTCAATCAACTTTGCCTTGCTTTGATGTGTGCCATTTAATCCTACTCGAAGATAATCAACATCACCCCTGCGTGAAGTCCTCGTCCTTGTGTCCATGACAATATCTTCCTTTAAATCATCCAAGTATTCAAGAAAAAACTCATCAACTTAAGGTATTGAAACTTCCTCACCCTAATCCATGATCATGGGAGGCTCAAAAAGTTTCAAGTTCTCTACATTTGCAACTGAGTAGATCTGCATATAAGGTGGAAGATCTAGATGAAAATCATTGGTACCACTTTTCTCCAAAATAATGAAGGGTCCATGACAGACAGGCTTGAGTTTCTTTCCTTCACCCTTCAATATTTCCTTGTTGATGTGAAGCCATACCTAGTCTCCAACCTGGAATTGATGATCAACCCTGTGTTTGTCATGCTGAGCTTTATACTGTGCTTGAATTTTCTCCAATTGTTCCTTGATTGCTTGATGTACCTGTTGGATCCTCTGAATGAACTTGTAGGCTCTGTCTTCATTTCTTTCTTCATTTGAATCAACATCTCTCCCACACATCAAGTCCAAAGGAACCTTAGGTAAATATCGAAAACATGTATCAAAAGGAGAACACTGAGTGGAGGAATTTAAGGCTCGATTGTAAGCATGTTGAACATAGGGTATTTGTTCATCCCATAACTTGGGATGCTTGTTGCAGTAGCCTCGAAGAAAAAGTACCACTGTTCGGTTAACAACCTCTGTCTGTTCATCAGTCTATGGATGGGAAGTAGTGCTCCTCTTTAACCTAGTGTCCATCATTCTCCACAAATTTGTCCAAAAATCCCCAAGGAATTAAGTATCTCGATCCAAGATAATGGATGTGGGTAACTCAAAGTGAACCCAAACATAATGAAAGAAGAGATTAACAATCTGCTCAACAGTGATCTACTTTTTACATGGTATTATGATACACATCTTGTTGAACCTATCCAGTACAACATACAAATAGTCATGACCCCTTTTTGACATTGGTAAACCCCCTAAAAAATCCATGGAGATACTTTCCCATGGATGGGATGGAACAGGCAGTGATGAGTATAGCCCTAGTTTTCTATTAGTGGGCTTACAAGTAGAACATATCACATGCCCCTTTACATATTTAGTTGTAATTGCTTTCATCTGAGGCCAGTAACAAAACCTCTACAGATGAGTGATAATTATTCCTACCCCAAAATGCCCAGACACAAGAGAAGTGTGAGCTTCTCGTATTACATGGACTAGTTCACTTGTAGGAATACATAGCTTTCTGAGATGGTAGAGTAGTTTTCCCTGTAAACAATAGTTCTCTACATGTGCACCATGAGTTAGCTTCTCATATACTTCTTTAAAATCTTCATCAATGGCATATTGTTCCACATAGCTATCATGAGATAAAGAAGCATTCTTCAATATAGTAGAAGCAACAATAGGAGGTCTAGAAAGCATATCAGCTACCTTGTTACTTGTACCCTTTTTATACTTGATTACCAATTGAAATTGTTGTAGGAAACCCATCCATTTGTAATGTTGAGATAGTTGCAGATTGGTTTGTTCTTGGAGATACTGTAAGGGTTGATGATATGTATGTATGATTGTTTCCTTCCATAACAAGTAGTGTTTCCAATTCTTTAGGCTTTGAACTAATGCATACAACTCTTTATCATATGTAGGATAGTTAACAACAACTTGGTTAAAATTTTATGAGTGGTAACAGATAGCCTTAAGATATTGCATCAATACTTCACCCATGGCATACCCGCTAGCATATGTCTCTATATCGAAGGGTTGTTGAAGATTCAACAGTACTAATACTGGTGCGGTACTGATCTTTTTCTTCAAATTGTCGAAATCTTTTTGTTGCTTTCCTCCCCACTGAAAAGTGTTCTTCACATTGGTTAAGGCATGCAAAGGAGTTGCTATAAAGGAGAAGTTTGAAATGAATCTCCTCTAGTACTGGACTGCACCTAAGAAACTATGTATTTCAGTTACAATTTTCGACTCAGGCCAATTTACAATTACATCAATCTTGGAAGGATCAATTTTCAATTGTCCTCCTCCTACAATATGACCTAAGTACACAAGTGCAGTCTTACCAAATTCACATTTGGACAGTTTTACATACAACTTTTCCCTTTGCAAAGAATCCAATACTTGCTTTACATGCCTTACATGTTCATCCCAAGTCCCGCTAAATATAAGAATGTCGTCTAAATATACAATCACAAAATCATCTAGAAATGGCCTGAATACATCATTCATCACACGCATGAAGGTTGTCAGAGAATTACAAAGCCCAAACGACATAACTAACCACTCAAACAATCCCTGTTTGGTTCTAAAGGCAGTCTTCCATGCATCCTGTTCTGCAACCCTAGTCTGATGGTATCCACTGCGCAAATCCAACTTAGTGAAATAAACAACACTCTCTAACTGATCAAGTAAATCATCTATACAAGGAAGAGGGTATCGATTTCTCACCGTGATTTTATTTAAGGCTCCATAATCGACACACATTCGCCATGTGCCATCTTTCTTTGGAACCATCACGATCAGATAATCACAAGGATATGAGTTGGGCTTGATGACCTCTTGATCAAATAAGCCTTGTGCCTGTTTTTTTATCTCTATCCTCTCTACAACTGACAACCTGTACATGCCCACATTAGGAAGAGAAGAATCCTGCTGAAGATGTATTTCATGTTGGATTTCCCTCTTAGGAGGTAATCCATCCGGTTCCTGGAAAATATCATCATACTTAGAAACAATATCAATTAATTATTTCTTATGAGAAGGATCACATCCTTGAAAAGCATCGGATGTTCCAACATCTTTCTCCCTTACGACCATGAGTACATATCTCTTATTAGTGTTTATGAGTCTCTTCATTTGTCTGACACTAACAAGTGTTGTGTTTACCCTCATGATGTGTGCTCTAACAATATATTCCACTCCCCCCTTAGTAAGGTGATATTTGTTCTCATGATGAAAGAAGACTGCTTTTCTATCATAAAGATAAGGCCTCCCCAACACTATACCACATATATCAAGTGATACAACATCCAAATCCACTTCATCAATCAACGTTGAAGCAATAGAAAATCTGACCCTACATTGCTTGGTGACATTAAGTTTTGCTTTATCACATACCCAACCAAGAGGATAAGGCTTTGGATGTGGTTTAGTTTCTAAACCCATCTTTTTGACAAGTGCTTCAGATATCAAGTTTACTTGGGAACCCAGATCAAATAATGTATCTATCTTAGTGTGTTTAGATACAACTCTTATGTGAAATAATTTATTCCTCTTTCTTTCATCATCATGAGATTCATTATTGGAATTTGAACTAGCATGAAGGGAATCTTTACCTTATACTCCAACCGTTGTGATCTTTCCTTCATCTCCTAAATCCGAACCAAGATCTTGTAGCAATGATCTTTGTCTTCCCCTTTCCATCGAACTACTTCAGTCTCTTCTCTGGATGTAGTTTCCAACAAAGTTCATCATCGTGGCCACTTTTCTTGCAATGAGTGCAAGACAATTTTCCTTCTTCTCTCTTTACAGTGGCGGTCTTTTTGTCCTTCCTTTTAAACTTCTTAAATTGCTTATGTGGGAGATTGGAAGGTTTCTTCGTGGGATCTTCTTGAACATGATTTCCCCTGTTCTCAATGTGAGTGGCTTGCACACAAACTTCATCAAGACTGGTGGGGTTAAACAATAGCAAAGTATGACGAATATAACTGTGAAGTGCACCAATATACTTCATTAAAGTTTCATAAGAATCCAAAGGAATTTTTAATGCAAGAGCTTTCTTCCTAAATTCTTCCGTGAAACTTTGTACATTTTTACCTTTACTTTGTCTTAAAGTTTTCCATTCCATCATTACTTTATGTAAATAACCCAATGGATAAAATTGCTTCCTTATCGCTAATTTAAATTCCGACCATGATGAAAGAAGATTACCACACTTACTTATGTCCTGAAGTTTGCTCTCCCACCATACGAGAGCAGTGGCTTCCAGCCGAAGAGAAGCCAATTGCACTTTAACTTCCTCTTCATCAATCTGTTGAAAACGACAATATACTTCAACATGTCGGATCCAATTATCTAGCTTTTCAGGATTATCATATCCATTAAACATAGGTAAAGCAAATTTTACATCAAGCTTTAATATTGGTTTCTTAAAAGAAGATTTATGGATATAATGATGAGAATGCTCAGAGGAAGAAGAGATAGAACTTGATGGTGAAGATGGAGGCTCATGAGGGTCTCCTCCAACCCCTTGATTTACTGAAGCATTATCATCAGCTTGTGCTTCCTTTTTCTTCCCTTTCTTCTTCATCCTCTTCTCGTAGTCTCCATACATTCGCTCAACCATTTTTGACATGCAATAAAACACCATATGAAAGATTTTCTCTTGTTCATCACGCTTGTCCTCTTCTGCCATTTTATTCCTTCGGGATGCACGACCAACTTCGGGATTGAAAGTCTTAAGAGTTCCTTCACCCTGTTTATGCTTGACCCTAGTAAGCATTCACACTCAACAACTAATTCAAAGATGACTGCTCTGATACCAACATGATCCAGGATCTTTTCATCGAAGTGACTTATAAAGAATTGTATTAAATGAGCATAAATTAAAGTGCACCATAAAGAAGGAAAAACTCAATAATGAAGAGACATAAGCATCAAATATGAACACAAAAACTTGATAACGAAGTTCTTCCCTGGTGGACTACGTCTTTGGGTCCTGCTCTCAAATGGGTAGGCCTTTTTATAAACTCAACAAAAGAATTTGGCAAAATACATAAGTATACCTCATTCTAAAATTAAGCTGCAGAATCTTTGCTCAGATCAGAAAACATACAACACCATTGAATTTGTGGCGTCGAATTACCCAAAAATGACTGCCTCCACGCCTCAATTCGACTGTGGTACTCCCAGGCCCATGAGAAGTCTCGTCTCGGTTTTTGTGCCTACAACCTGCAATTAATTCACTGTACTTTGTCTCGAAAAATGTGTTATAAAGGAGAAGTTTGAAATGAATCTCCTCCGGTATTGGACTGCACCTAAGAAACTTTGTATTTCGGTTACAATTTTGGGCTCAGGCCAATTTACAATTACATCAATTTTGGAAGGATCAATTTTAAACAAGGCTTATTGGATCAAGGGGCCATCAGGCAGTCTTCAAACAATCCATGTTTGGTTTTAAAGGCAGTCTTCCATGCATCTTCTTTTGCAATAAATACTAATAAGAGATTTTATTCAATACTGCACCCATGGCGTACCCGCTGGCATATGTCTCGATCTTGAAGGGTTGTTGAAGATTCGAAAGTACTAATACTAGTGCAGTACTGATCTTTTGCTTCAAATTGTCGAAATCTTTTTGTTTCTTTCCTCCCCACTGAAAAGTGTTCTTCAAATTGGTTAAGGAATGCAAAGGAGTTGCTATAAAGGAGAAGTTTGAAATGAATCTCCTCCAGTACTGGACTGCACCTAAGAAACTATGTATTTCAGTTACAATTTTCGGCTTGGGCCAATTTACAATTACATCAATCTTGGAAGGATCAATTTTCAATTGTCCTCCTCCTACAATATGACCTAAGTACACAAGTGCAGTCTTACCAAATTCACATTTGGACAGTTTTACATACAATTTTTCCCTTTGCAAAGAATCCAATACTTGCTTTACATGCCTTACATGTTCATCCCAAGTCCCGCTAAATATAAGAATGTCGTCTAAATATACAATCACAAAATCAACTAGAAATGGCCTGAATACATCATTCATCACACGCATGAAGGTTGTCGGAGCATTACAAAGACCAAATGACATAACTAACCACTCAAACAATCCCTGTTTGGTTTTAAAGGCAGTCTTCCATGCATCCTATTCTGCAACCCTGATCTGATGGTATCCACTGCGCAAATCCAACTTAGTGAAATAAACAATATTCTTTAATTGATCAAGTAAATCATCTATACGAGGAAGAGGGTATCGATTTTTCACCGTGATTTTATTTAAGGCTCAGTAATCGACACACATTCGCCATGTGCCATCTTTCTTTGGAACCATCACGATCGGAGAATCACAAGGAGATGAGCTGGGCCTGATGACCCCTTGATCAAATAAGCCTTGTACCTGCTTTTTTTTATCTCTGTCCTCTCTACAACTGACATCTTGTACAAGCCCACATTAGGAAGAGAAGAATCCTACCGAAGATGTATTTCATGTTGGATTTCCCTCTTAGGAGGTAATCCATCAGGTTCCTGGAAAATATCATCATACTTAGAAACAATATCAATTAATTATTTCTTATGAGAAGGATCACATCCTTGAAAAGCATCGGATGTTCCAACATCTTTCTCCCTTACGACCATGAGTACATATCTCCTATTAGTGTTTATGAGTCTCTTCATTTGTCTGACACTAACAAGTGTTGTGTTTACCCTCATGATGTGTGCTCTAACAATATATTCCACTCCTCCCTTAGTAAAGTGATATTTGTTCTCATGACGAAAGAAGATTGCTTTTCTATCATAAAGATAAGGACTCCCCAACATTATACCACATATATCAAGTGATACAACATCCAAATCCACTTCATCAATCAACGTTGAAGCAATAGCAAATCTGACCCTACATTGCTTGGTGACATTAAGTTTTTCTTTATCACATACCCAGCCAAGAGGATAAGGCTTTGGATGTGGTTTAGTTTCAAGACCCATCTTTTTGACAAGTGCTTCAGATATCAAGTTTACTTGGGAACCCGGATCAAATAATGTATCTATCTTAGTGTGTTTAGATACAACTCTTATGTAAAATAATTCATTCCTCTTTCTTTCATCATCATGAGATTCATTATTGGAATTTGAACTAGCATGAATGGAATCTTTACCTTATACTCCGATCGCTGTGATCTTTCAAACTAGGAGAAGTTTGAAATGAATCTCCTCCAATACTGGAATGCACCTAAGAAACTCTGTATTTCGGTTACAATTTTGGGCTCAGGCCAATTTACAATTACATCAATCTTGGAAGGATCAATTTTCAATTGTCCTCCTCCTACAATATGACCTAAGTACACTAGTGCAGTCTTACCAAATTCACATTTGGACAGTTTTACATACAACTTTTCCCTTTGCAAATTATCCAATACTTGCTTTACATGCCTTACATATTCATCCCAAGTCCAACTAAATTAAGAATGTCGTCTAAATATACAATCACAAAATCATCTAGAAATGGTATGAATACATCATTCATCACACGCATGAAGGTTGTCGGAGCATTACAAAGTCCAAACGGCATAACTAACCACTCAAACAATCCCTGTTTGGTTTTAAAGGCAGTCTTCCATGCATCATGTTCTGCAACCCTGATCTGATGGTATCCACTATGCAAATCCAACTTAGTGAAATAAACAACATTCTTTAACTAATCAAGTAAATCATCTATATGAGGAAGAGGGTATTGATTTTTCACTGTGATTTTATTTAAGGCTCGGTAATCAACACACATTCGCCATGTGCCATCTTTCTTTGGAACCATCACGATTGAAGAACCACAAGGAGATGAGTTGGGCCTGATGACCCCTTGATCCAATAAGCCTTGTACCTGCTTTTTTATCTCTGTCCTCTCTACAACTGACATCCTATACATGCCCACATTAGGAAGAGAAGAATCCCGCTGAAGATGTATTTCATGTTGGATTTCCCTCTTAGGAGGTAATCCATCTAGTTCCTGGAAAATATCATCATACTTAGAAACAATATCAATTAATTATTTCTTATGAGAAGGATCACATCCTTGTAAAGCATTGGATGTTCCAACATCTTTCTCCCTTACGACCATGAGTACATATTTCTTATTAGTGTTTATGAGTCTCTTCATTTGTCCGACACTAAAAAGTGTTGCGTTTACCCTCATGATGTGTGCTCTAACAATATATTCCACTCCCCCCTTAGTAAGGTGATATTTGTTCTCATGACGAAAGAAGACTGTTATTCTATCATAAAGATAAGGACTCCCCAACACTATACCACATATATCAAGTGATACAACATCCAAATCCACTTCATCAATCAACGTTGAAACAATAGCAAATCTGGCCCTACATTGCTTGGTGACATTAAGTTTTGCTTTATCATATACCCAACCAAGAGGATAAGGCTTTGGATGTGGTTTAGTTTCAAGACCCATATTTTTGACAAGTGCTTCAGATATCAAGTTTACTTGGGAACCTGGATCAAATAATGTATCTATCTTAGTGTGTTTAGATACAAATCTTATGTGAAATAATTCATTCCTCTTTCTTTCATCATCATGAGATTCATTATTGGAATTTGAACTAGCATGAAGGGAATCTTTACCTTATACTCTAACCGTTGTGATCTTTCCTTCATCTCCTGAATCAGAACCAAGATCTTGTTCCACTGTAGCAATGGTCTTTGTCTTCCCCTTTCCATCGAACTGCTTCAGTCTCTTCTCTGGATGTAGCTTCCAACAATGTTCATCATCGTGGCCACTTTTCTTGCAATGAGTGCAATATGGTTTTCCTTCTTTTCTCTTTACAGTGGCGGTAATTTTGTCCTTCCTTTTAAACTTCTTAAATTTTTTATGTGGGAGATTGGAAGGTTTCTTCGTGGGATCTTCTTGAACATGCTTTCCCATGTTCTCAATGTGAGTGGCTTGTGTTGGAGTTACTTCACACACACATAGGATTTCTTTTTCCTAAGGTTTTTATTTGTTTATTAGTCATAATTAGTCATTATCCAATCTCCTATATTTTAGGAGAGAATATTTCACCTGGAGAATATTCTCTTTCAGTTCACACTTCAGTTTGACTAGTTGAGTTGAGTTTAGATGTTGCATTGGGATCATCACCATGCAACATTGGGATCATCACAATCCTATTTCGACCTTGCCTTGGTATCATCACCAGACTGGCGCATTAGCTTTGATTCCCTCAGTTAACTCCTCACTACTCTCTGTTCAGTCAGTTAATTGAAGACTAGTTGACTAGTTAACTCAACTAGGTGGTAGTTCACTCCCGTAACTACCTGAGATACTAGAATAGGTGGCAGTTCACTCCCGTAATTGCTGGTGTGCGTCCAGATCACTCTATACCACCACTATGGTGACTTGGTTCACCTCAAGTCGAACTCATTGAGTTATACAAAATATATCATGTGTAAATTATTCATTATTCACAACGGTTAATGATAATTCTTCCATTCTTTCTCTCCTTCTTCTTCTTTCTCCAATTGTCTCTGCAAATGTGTGTATCATTGTTTAGATAGATATATTTTGTGTAGGTTCAACACATTTACATGGTATCAGAGCCGACGGTCCGCTAAGCAAAAGCTACACCAAAATTTTTTGCAGGTACAAAAGATTGAAGACAACAAAAAGATGGAATTCCAAAAAGAATTCACTCTTACACCTTACAACTATTTTGCATGGAAGGAGAAAATAGCCATACATCTCTGATATAGAGGGTTGTATAGGTTAACCATGAATACAGTTATAGAATCGACATTAGCCATAGAAAAATCCAAGTACTTAAATCACATGGATGAGGCACTCGGAACAATTTGCAGTCTTATTTCTCCTGATCTCCTTTTTCACATATCTTCTTGTAAGACTCCCAATGAAGCCTGAAAAATCTTGGAAGGGGTCTTTGGAAAATAGGATGAGATGAAGGGACACATGCTGGAGGTGGAGCTGCTCACATTGGATCCAAAAAGCTTCGACAATATCCAAGATTTCTTTACAAAATTCAAGGATTTACTGTCGCAACTCAAAGCTTACGGGGTTGATAAATCGACAGAGGAGAAACAAATGGTTCTCACCATTCTCTCCAAGATTGGAACTGAATTCTCTGTATTTGTATCCACATTCCATACTGTTAGATTTGCCTCTGGAGCCACCTGGAAGATGCCTTCTCTTGAGGAATTTATCGAATCCTTGACACAAGAGCAAACCAAGCTCATCAACATGGGCGCAATCAAAGGCCCAAGGGCGCATGCACTCAGTGTGCATGATGGCAGCCACAAATATCATAAATCTAAAAATAAATATAAGTGTAAATCTCATGCACATACGAAGAAGGAAGGGTACACAAAACCCTTCACCGATGCCTCCAGATCCAAAGGAGAAAAGGGAAGAAAAGGAGAGAAATGCACATACTATCACAAAGGATTCCATGCAGAATCCGCATGCATGCAAAAACAAATAGATCTGATGTCTCAGATACTTCAACAAAACAACCTTGGATATCGCATCCCTGAGGGTGCAAAGAAGAAGAAGCCAGAAGATCCAAATTCCAAGAAAGGCAATTCTAGCCATGCCTTGATTGCAATCAACTCCTCTCCCGATGCTTGGATCGTTGATTCAGGAGCATCACATCACATGGCTGCATCAAAAGAAGTCTATTCTTCTTTGGATGCATGCAAAGGTCCTCCTATTCTGATGGGGGACAACTCTTCTGTCGAAGTCACCGACAAAGGAAGGATTGAACTCACCAACGAAAGCTTCGAGAATGTGCTGCATGTTCCCAAGCTTTCTGTCAACCTTCTCTATGTGTATCAGATGACAAATTCCGGCACCGGAAAGAAAGTCGTATTCACACCAAATTTCGTGGACATATACGACATGCAAACCAACTCCAAGGTTGCTACCGGTGAGGTAAATCATCAGTCTAGATTGTATACTTTTTCTGAATTCATTGAACCTGATTCTGCTTTACTGCTTACTCATGTTGATGAAAGTAGTAGGATATGGCACGAAAGGTTTGGACATTTGAATTTCAGATACGTGCAACAACTTAGTAAGCACAAATTAGTTGATGGTCTACCAGACATCCATTTCTCCAAGGGAGTGTGCGAGGGATGTGTTCTTGGGAAACACCCTCAAGAGAAATTTGACAAGGGAAAGTCTCAGTGAGCTTTCACACCTTTAGATCTGATCCACAGTGACCTCATGGGTCCTTTTTCGCATCCATTGATCAACAAAGCGAGGTTTGTTCTCATTTTTGTTGATGATTTCTCACGTTTTACATGGATCTACTTTCTTAGGCAAAAATCCGAGGTCTTTCAACACCTCAAAGATTTCAAAGCTTTGGTTGAGACACAGTCCGGAAAGAAGATCAAAGTCCTCCGAACTGATAATGGAGGAGAGTATGTGAATCCACAATCTTTTCCATGAGGCAGGGATTCAGTTGCAGCATACAGTTCCCTACACTCTGTAGCAAAACGAATTTGCTAAGTGGAAAAACCGATCTTTAAAGGAGATGGCATCTTCCATGTTGCATGCAAAGTCACTACCATAAAGACTATGGGCCGAAGCACTTAACTGTGCAACATACATCCAAAACAGATCTCCCCATAGATCTGTCAAGGATAAGACCCCCTACGAGGCTTGCAGCGGCCTCAAATAGGAAGTGACCCACTTTCGTATTTTTGGTTCACGTGCATGGGCCAGGATTCCCTTTGAAAAGAGGAAGGCACTTGATCCACAGAGCACTGAGTGCATTTTTGTTGCATACCCTGACGGTGTGAAGGGATATCGGCTTATTGATCTTTCCTCAGACCGGATCATCATTGAACGTAGTGTCTAATTCGAGGAAAGTGTCTGGCATGTACCTCAGCAGCCGCATGCAGACACATTTACTCTTCCACCTGTTCGAGATGATGAGCATGCACATGCCGACTCTTATTTAGACGAGAGTTATGATACAGAGGACTCGAATGATTCAGATTCAGATTCAGAGTCAGTACAATCAGATGCAGAGTCAGAGTATCCAGATGCAGTTGCAGATCCAGAGCAGAGGCCCAAGTGGGCACAGACTACTCTTCAGGATGCAGGGGATCTCATCGATGATCCAACCGATACTAGGAGGACTCGATCTGATTTCGAGGAGTCTCCTGTTGCACTCACTACCACTGAACCATTGCCCTCCAGGCATCTTTTCTTGGTTCAGTCTTCATATCCATAGTCTTATGGCGAGGCTGCTAGAAATCCCTTTTGGGAATCCGCCATGCAGGAGGAGTACAACTCCCTCCTTGAGAACCAGACTTGGGATCTGGTTCCCCTTCCTTCTAGGAGGAAACTTGTTAGATGCAGATGGGTCTACATGACTAAGAGCACAACGGATGGACAGATGAGAAGATACAAAGCCAGGCTTGTTGCCAAAGTCTTTCAGTAGGTTCATGGTATTGACTATGATGAGACCTTCGCTCCAGTAGCGAAGATGGATTCCATTCGATTGGCCCTTTCCATTGTGGCATCCAAGGGATGGGAAGTCCATCAGATGGACGTGAAGAATACATTTCTTCACGGTGATCTCTTTGAGGAGATCTACATGGAGCAGCCCCAGGGATTTATGCAGGACTCATCTTTGGTCTGTCGACTGAAGAAGTCACTTTATGGCCTCAAACAGGCTCCGAGGGCATGGTATGCCAAGATTGACTCCTACCCGTTGTCACAGAACTTTGTACGTTGTAAATCAGACTCGAATGTATATATGCTCAGGACGACTAATTCACTTCTACTTTTACTTCTATATGTCGATGATTTGCTAATCACCGGGTGCTTGACTTCAGTGATTGCTGCAGTCAAGAGGATTCTTCATGACAGGTTTTTGATGATGGACATGGGTCCACTACACTTCTTCCTTGGACTTGAGATCAATTAGGATGCATCAGGAATCAAACTGTCTCAAGCCAAGTATGCACGAGATCTCCTTAAGAGATTTCACATGACAGACTACAAGTCTGCTTCGACTCCTTTCCTATCAGGAGTCAAACTTGAGGATGGTGGGGAGACTCCACTGGTTGACAACACATTGTACAGACAGCTAGTGGGGAGCTTGTTGTATCTCACACATTCCAAACCAGACCTCTCATATGCAGTTGGCGCAGTTTCCAGGTTCATGCAGGAGCCACATGAGCTACATTGGAAAGCTGCAAAGCGTATCCTTCGATATGTACAAGGCACCATCACCTTTGGGATTCATTATGCAACAGACTCAACATTAGATCTCACTGGGTTTACTGATTCCGACTGGGCTGGCAGTAACATTGATCGCAAGTCCACATCTGGTTACTCACTCAATCTTGGTTTCGGGCCTATCTATTGGTCGAGCAAGAAGCAAGTTGTCATTGCTCTATCTTCAACTGAGGCAGAGTACAGAGGGGTAGTTAAAATAACCATTCAGGCTATGTGGCTACAATATTTTCTCACCGAGTTGGGCATTCAGTTTCATCGGCTGATCGTCATTTGGTGTGACAACCAGAGCACTCTAAAGTTTTGCAGAGATCCTGTTCAGAGGCAGCAGATGAAGCACATCGAGATCCACATGCACTACATCTGGGACTTAGTACACGAGGGGATCATCAACTTACAGTTCTGTCCTTCAGCATAACAGACGACAAACATTTTCACCAAGACCTTCACTGAGCAGAAATTCCATTCTCTGCGAGGTCATCTTGGAGTGAAGGACACAATTTCCTAGCAATTGTAGTTCTTCTTTTTACATACATTGTACCTTGAGGGGGGGGGGTTTCCCATGATGTTTTCCCTCTTTCCTCACTTTATTTTCTGTGTATCTTTTGTACTTGGGTACCTAACATGGTCTCGTTGCTGGGACCCAATCTTTATTTTCACCATAGTGATGTTCAGGGGGGGTGTTGGAGTTACTTTACACACACCTAGGATTTTTTTCCCTAAGGTTTTTATTTGTTTATTAGTCATAATTAGTCATTATCCAGTCTCCTATATTTTAGGAGAGAATATTCCACCTGGAGAATATTCTCTTTTAGTTCACACTTCAATTTGACTAGTTGAGTTGAGTTTAGATGTTGCATTGGGATCATCACCATGCTAATTCGACCTTGCCTTGGTATCATCACCAGACTGGCGCATTAGCCTTGATTCCCTCAGTTAACTCCTCACTACTCTCTGTTCAGTCAGTTAACTGAAGACTAGTTGACTAGTTAACTCAACTAGGTGGCAATTCACTCCCGTAACTGCCTAGGAGACTATAATAGGTGGCAGTTCACTCCCGTAACTGCCGATGTGTGTCCAGATCACTCTAGACCACCACTATGGCGACTTGGTTCACCTCAATTCGAACTCATCGAGTTATACAGAGTATATCATGTGTAAATTATTCATTATTCACAACGGTTAATGAGAATTCTTCCATTCTTTCTCTCCTTCTTCTTCTTTTTCCAATTCTCTCTGCAAATGTGTGTATCATTGTTTAGATAGATCTATTCTGTGCAGGTTCAACACATTTACAACTTGCACACAAACTTCGTCTAGATTGGTGTGGTTAAACAATAGCAAAGTATGACGAATATAACTGTGAAATGCGCCAATACACTTCATTAAAGTTTCATAAGAATCCAAAGGAATTTTTAATGCAAGAGATTTCTTCCTAAATTCTTCTGTGAAACTTGTACATTTTGACCTTTACTTTGCCTTAAAGTTTCCCATTCCATCATTTCTTTATGTAAATAACCCAATGGAGAAAACTGCTTCCTTATCGCTGATTTAAATTCTAACCATGAGGAAAGAAGATTACCACACTTACTTATGTCCTGAAGTTTGCTCTCCCACCATACGAGAGCGGTGGCTTCCAACCGAAGAGAAGTCAATTGCACTTTAACTTCCTCTTCATCAATCTGTTGAAAACGACAATATACTTCAACATGTCGGATCCAATTATCTAGCTTTTCAGGATTAGCATACCCATTAAACATAGGTAAAGCAAACTTTACATCAAACTTTAATAATGGTTTCTTAAAAGAAGCTTTATGGCTAGAATGATGAGAATGCTCAGCGGAAGAAGAGCTAGAACTTGATGGTGAAGATGGAGGCTCATGAGGGTCTCCTCCAGCCCCTTGATTTACTGAAGCATTATCATCAACTTGTGCTTCCTTTCTCTTCCCTTTCTTCTTCATCCTCTTCTTGTAGTCTCCATACATTTGTTCAACCATTTTTGACATGCGATAAAAGACCATATGAAAGTTTTTCTCTTGTTCATCACGCTTGTTCTCTTCTGCCATTTTATTCCTTCGGGATGCACAACCAACTTCGGGATTGAAAGTCTTAAGATTTCCTTCACCCTGCTTATACTTGACCCTAGTAAGCATTCACACTCAACAATTCAATTCAAAGATGGCTGCCCTGATACCAACATGATCCAGGATCTTTTCATCGAAGTGACTTATAAAGAATTGTATTAAATGAGCATAAATTAAAGTGCACCATAAAGAAGGAAAAACTCAATAATGAAGAGACATAAGCATCAAATATGAACACAAAAACTTGATAACGAAGTTCTTCCCTGGTGGACTACGTCTTTGGGTCCTGCTCTCAAATGGGTAGGCCTTTTTATTAACTCAACAAAAGAATTTGGCAAAATACATAAGTATACCTCATTCTGGAATTAAGCTGTAGAAGCTTTGCTCAGATCATAAAATAGACAACACCATTGAATTCGTGGTGTCGAATTACCCAAAAATTAGTGCCTCCATGCCTCAATCCGACTCTGGTACTCCCAGGCCCATGAGAAATCTCGTCTCGATTTTCGTGCCTGCAACCTGTAATTAATTCACTGTACTTTGTCTTGAAAAATGTGCCCGATTGTATCTTCGAGCGCCCTCCTTCTTTCCGTCCGTGGGCAAACTCAACATTTAAATTAAATGTTGGGTGAACTAACCAACAGAGTCCATTGGCCTAACAGTTGGCAGATGCTATGTAAGGCATTTGGATAGGGGGAGGTCTCGGGGTCGAGCCCGTGGGCCTCCCCTTTTGGGCTTATAGTTATAACAATATATATGTGGTTTGGAACCGTCGCCAAGTTTGGAGTTATTGTTTAGATTTGTCGGCATCAGAAGTTTGGCTACCATATTTGGCGGGATCTCCGCCAGATTTGGTGGGCCCTTTTTTTTATTTTTGAAAATTTGGCTTCGGACCCTCATTGGGCATTTGCCCACTGCCACATGGTAGCCCATGACTGGGCCACATGGTAGCCAACCATTAGCCCACGCTATCCACTTGCATAGTCACCCTGCCACGTCCTGTATGGTCTACCATGTGGCTGTATAGACTGCCATGTAGCACTTCCTCGTTGGTCCACATGCTGACAAAAAAACGTGGAAAATGAGTGACACGTGGCAGCCTCTGGTGCTACCACGTCACCATGATGATGTCATGATGATGTCAACATGACACATGTCGCCCTCTGCGTGCCACGTACACTGTACAAACGTTGACATCATTCGTACTGATGTTGACGTTAGCAGTACGGATGCTGACCCATCCCTGCTGACTGGGCCAAGTTGACCAAAACTTTGACCACAAATATCTTTTGATCTGTAACTTCGTTTGACGAGTCGTTTACGCCGTTGGAAAGATTGCGGCGCGCTCTTCGCGATGATACTAATTTCACTGAGTTTTGAGGACTTTGATTTTTTTCCCTTTCTATGTCTGCTGAGGCCATTCTGAGCTTCCTGAGTTGCTTCTGCAAACTCTGAGTTGTCCTTAGTCTTCTCTGGATCCTTTTTGGATCAACAAGCCTCTCCCTCATTGAGAGCATGACTATGACTAGATACCTAATGTATAATAACAAGTTAAACAACATGGAAGACAAGAGGCTTCCTAAAATTACTTCAAAATCCAGTTGTAACTGCCATCGACTCAAGCGAGGATGGCATAAAGATGCCCAATTTTGGCTAAACTATTGGGGAATCATGGAAGACACCATATTTCAAAATAATGATACTATTAAAAATATCATCAAATCAAAATTTAAGGAGAAAATATGGTGTGATAAAGATTTAGAGGAAAACATAAATTTAAGGTATTATAAGGATGTAATCAACCCTAATCTAGAAGATCAAAATTATCTCTATGTTTTGACAAGTGTAAAGAAAAAAAAAGCATAAGAACAAATTTTCACGAGCTCCATAGTGAAATTGGGCGTTGGTCAATTCCTAAAATGCCCTTGGATGAAAGAGTGTGCCACCTTTGTGACACTAAGAAGGTTGAAGATAAACACTTTATTTTATATTATCCAACCTATACCCAGATTAGCTCTCAATTTCAAAGTATTTGTCACACCACCAACCTTCCTAACCTTTTAACTCAACAAAATTACGGTGATCTCGGAAAGTTTCTCTCAATGCTTTCTATGCACAAACACAAAATTATAAAGAATTGCAAATAATCCCTTACCCTCTTAAGGTGTGATGATTCGATCTCAGTGGATGTTCATCACCACCATCATCATCATATCTTAACTATATTATTAATTTATAATATTATAATATATATTATTAAATAATATGATAATTATTAATTATATAAATATTATATTATATAATAGTTATTATATATAATTAATATATATTATTATTAACTAATACTATAATATAAACACCTTTAGCAATATATATATTTATATTATTAGTATATATTTATATTACATTTATATTTTTTGTTGGCTATACTATCTCTGACTTTGGGACTTGTGGTTGAGATGCCACGATCCAGGGGTATCTACATCGTCAAAATCACCAGGGATCACACCCGACCTTGACCAGATTTTAATTCCCAAATTCAGAATAAATTTCATAGTTTATTTTATAAATAATTTTGATGATTTATCTAAACAACTATCCTTCTTTTGAAATATTTTAATCAATTTTACACTTTATAATGTACATGCAAAATTTAATTTTTAAATTTTTTTGGATGGTAAATTTTTACACACCCTTCTCTCACAAACGGAAAGCCTTTAAAACCTTTAAAAGAGCTAATACGGATTCAAATTTTCTTTTGAAAGCCTTTAAAATAGCCAAGACGGATTCAAATTTGATTTGATCACTGCTCCCGACCACAATAAATACATATACATATAACTTGGAATAATTTCCACTTCACATATCAACTCTTTCTTCCAAAGAAAAAGGAACTGGCCAAACTGTCCACAATCTTATGCCACGTCTCTCGTCATACGGATTTATACAAACCACTGAACTTCAATGATCTGTCAAATTATATACATGCATTTCCTCAGTCGTTGCAGTCAATTGTCTCACCGCTTCAAGAATTGCGAAATTTGAATGACTTGGATGGTTGGATGATGTGCATTTTCCTAACCGTGGAGGTTGACATTGTCAGAAATGGTAGTTTCTTCATCCCAATATATTCCATTTTCAGCTCTGTTTTTATATTTTCTTCAAATGCACAACATGACCAGACAGAAAAAATATTATACAACAATTAGCTGTGCACACAGCTCAGCCCGCCATTTAAACGAATTCCGTAGCTCAGCAATACAATCCACGGACCCCAATATTCAATATGGGCAGTTACTACATTTGTCCATTAAGAGGTCTACATTTAACTTTCAGCCCTAACCCTATGTTGGCAGCGAAGACGTTGATGTTTAGGCCCAACTGTTAAACGTGAAAATGTGCATGAATTTGCTGAATATCCCTGATAACAATTTTGACAAGCTAGTGTTGGGGTTCTTTTGAATAGTTGGGGTAATGTATTTGGCATGGTCTGTGCTGATGGATGAGCAAGGTGTCGTTAAATCTCTACCTTGGCCGTAGATTCTTAGAGTGAATTTGCAAGGTTTAGTCAAAATGAGTTTGAACAACTCAAAGTAAATGTCACCTGTTTGAATCTAGAATTAGAAGAGGTGGTTAGAGTATGTTCAATGCTATTTACCATTCTACCTAGATTTTGTTTGTTCTATTTTTGTTTGTTCAATGCTATTTATTAGATGATGTGATTTTTAATGTCAGAGTTATGGCAGGTTTTCGGGTGAAGGGAAGGGATGGAGGGTATAATGATCGAAGTTTGAATTGTGGGAGCAATGGATATCTTCTCTTCTACCTTCTATTGTATTTGTTTTGTCTGTTGCATTTTGAAATTGACGATCACCGATGTTATGGAGCGTTCAATAGGATTGTAAGGTTTGCTGAACTGGGATGCAGGGTGGCATCAAGCGAAACAAAGGGATTGACAGCAACCCAGTATACAACATGGCAGGCCTGTTGATCCGAATTTGGATCCATAGAATTGCAATTCCATTGATACAAGATTCTGACTGTCGAGGCTAATATATTTTCTGTCCTCAAAAATTGTTGGAAGAGGTTTCGGAGTTGTGAATAGTCCCTTGCTTGCAGCATCGAAAAGCCCGGCCTCATGGCATGGAAATCCTGCATATTCAATTGTCCAGCCTACATGAGTTAATGTTTCTTCCTGGGAGACCTCTGTCAGGATGCCAAAATGATTCCCTGCTAAACGAAAATCGATGTCACAGCTACAAAAGGTTATCTCTGCTTTTGTTGGGTGAATCGCCAGCGTTTCATCCAAAGGAACGTTTTTGTTGGGGGAAACGAATCTCTACCTGTAGATGCTGCGTCTTACTCTGGAAGTGCAACGTTTCACCCCAGAAAAGGAATAGTTCTGTCAGGGGAATCAGATCTCTGCTGTTGGAATTTGAATGGCATGGTAGACTGATTCCCAGAAACTATTCCGTTGCTGCAAAATTTTGTCTTCATAATGATGGCCCGATGGGCAAAGGGCAGTGGAAGCAAATCATCTTCCTCTCTTGCAATAATCATTTTACTCCCATGCAAATTGATTTCTGGAGCATAATCCATTTCCTCTGTCGCAATAAACGTCTTCTCTGTTTTCCAAACATTTTTTCTATTTTTGGTGGCAGCAATGAGCATTTTTCCAGGGGGATTGAATCCTTTGTTTGGTGGGAAATTTCTGGGAATAACATTTGTTAGCTTTCAGAGTTACTTCGAAAGTTGTCTACACCCTGCTTCGGGGTGCTTCATGTGATGTGGGGTGCATGGTATGTTGATTACCTTTGGTTGTACCATGATGGAGATATGCATTTGAGATAGCTTGCTCATGGATTGCCATGCCTTGACTTGATTCTTATGTAGCACACTTCCTTGGAGTGTTGGAGACCTAGATGGCATGATGACATTCTTCATGATGCACATATGTAGAGGTTGGTTGTTTGCTTAGGAGGACAACTCACCTTGGAGGAGGGGTGTTTGGCATTTTGGAGGAGGGTGTTGAGCCCTACATGACATGGGGAAGCTTGTACTTGACATGAGATGACTTGGGTTGAGGGGCATTCATGTAGGTGTGGTGGCCTGGAGGTACACATGGCTTAGGAGGGAGCGTTGGAGCATTGGAGGCCATTGGAGGAGCGTTGGACACATCTTGTGGGGTGCTTTACCTTGGACCTTTGCTTGTTGGACGACTCACCTTGGAACTTGATATGTGCCACTTGGAGTTGAAGAGATTCACATGTGCGCCTATCTTTTGTTTAGTTAGGTTTCTTGTTGTGGACTAGGTCCACTTGTTACTATTGGCCTCCCTCACCTTTCATATAAATAAAAGGGAAGAGAGAGTCTTTCCATCATATTCATTATTGCTCACTCATGTAATCACATGCTTGTTAGAGATGTGAGGGCTAGAGCGAATTAGTCTTTTTGTACTTCTTTTTCATTTGTATTTGCTTTCTTTGTCTTGAGCGCCAGGGTTCTTCAGGGAATTCAAGGAAGACCAGGGTTAGGGTTTTTTCCTAAGGAGACAAGAGAAGCTAGGGTTTGGGATAAACCATAAAGAAGCAAAGGGAGCACTTGATCTAATAGTTCTCGTGAGAGAAGAAGACTAGGGTTTTATGGCATATGGAAACCCTAGGATTACGAGTGCTTGATGTGGAGAAGATAGAGAGAGACTATGTTATACACTTGTGTGATGCAAGTGAAGGTGTTAAGGAGTACTTGCCAGTGACAAGTGTATTATATTTACTTCTTGTGGATCTTTGGTGGAGTGACCAACTTTAGTTGGGAGAGATGCCTAACTAGGAGGAGTTGGTGGCTAGGGTTCACGATTTTGGTGGATGCCTTGGCTAGTGTTTGGAGAGTTTAACTTGTACCCTCTTGTATTGTGTTGTGGTTAAAGATAAATCTATGCTAGTGTATGTGTGTGTGTGTATATATATATATAATGTAATAAATAGTCTTTTTTATTTATTTTCCTTTTAACATTATGGACCTAAGCTGTTTTTTATTTTTATTTTGGTTTATAAGTGTTACGCACAAACAGAGGCATGTGACACATCTCATTCACCTAGAGTGTGCCTTGTCTTAGTGCGATAACTACTACTCTTTGAACACTAGAGTATCATCATCTAAAGTCCTGGTTAACAGCAAAAGGCATTAAGATCAGATAAATGCAGTTGAAGTAATGCCTATAATGAAAAATGGATAGACTTGAAACCTAGGTCTAGCTTTGGAGGCATGCCTGATAACTTGAAGATGGCTTACAAAACTCCACTACTAGATTAAGATCTGCAGCTCCAGTAAATCAAAATCTGAATGGCTCCCTAGATTGGGGGCCTTCTTCATGCAGAGGGTATTACACAGTCAGAGGGATATGAGAAGTTACTAATCCTGATCACAGATCAACCTTTGGAGGGTGCCAAGTGGAACAGGGCCTGGATCTCTGCCTCC
>ML806665.1:230830-249097 GCA_009831015.1 Picea engelmannii
ACCGACAGACAGTGATTCAGAGACTGAGACCACACATGAGCCAGAGCAGCAGCCGAAGAAACCTCAGATACCGGCAAGGGCCCAGCCCCAGGAGGAGGCCAAACCTCGTAGAGAGGTGAAAGGGGGAACCATAGCCACCCTTTTAGGAATACCCAGGTACAACACTCTCAGGCTCAAGGGCCTTGTACAAGGGCAACGCATGACAGCTTTAGTTGATGGTGGGGCCACCCGCAACTTCATAGATGCATCCTTGGTAGCCAGGAGGGGGTTACGCACAGAGGAGTTTGAGGGATTCCATGTGGCAGTGGCCGATGGATACACGATGACATGCTTGGACATGATCCCTGATCTAGAGGTCAAACTTGGCAACTACACCCTGACTGACACATTTTATGTAGTGGACCTATCAGATATGGATGCCGTGTTGGGAGTACAGTGGTTATATTCATTGGGGGAGATTGGGTTCAACTATCAGACGTTGACCATGAGCTTCAGAGATGCCAGCAGATCGAGAGTTGTGCTGAGAGGCATGTCTACAGGGGCGCCTCGAGCAGTATCGACAAAGAGGATGGAGCAAATTTTTCTTCATGGTGATGTGGCTTACGCAGCAGAGTGTTGGATCACCACGCGAAAAGACTCAGAGGGTAGGGAGCAGTACCATCCACAGATCAGAGAGCTTCTGGGACGTTATGAGCCAGTATTTGGGCCGATACCACCAGGGAGACCGCCAGACAGGGGTTTTGAGCACATGATTGAGTTAGAGGCAGGGACTACACCGGTGATTACAACACCCTACAGACACCCCAAGAAATTTAAGGATGAAATTGAGAAAGCAATCAAAGAATTGCTCGCTATGGGGCATATCAGGCTCAGCAGGAGTCCTTTTGCATCTTCAGTGGTACTGGTACTGAAGAAGGATGGCACATTACGGATGTGCATCGATTACAGAGCGCTCAACAAGAAAACGATCAAGAATCGTTACCCCATTCCACGCATAGATGCGCTAATGGATGAGTTACATGGGGCAGTCTTCTTCACTAAGATTGATCTACATTCAGGATACCATCAGATCAGCATCAGGGAGCAGGATATTGAGAAGACAGCATTCCGATGCCATTTCGGACATTTTGAGTTCTTGGTCATGTCGTTTGGACTGACCAACGCACCAGCCACTTTTCAGTCTTGCATGAACCATATCTTTAGAGGACAGTTGAGGAAGTACCTTCTGGTATTCTTCGATGATATATTGATCTACAGCAAAACATGGGATGAGCATTTAGCACACTTGGGGAAGGTCTTGGATATTATGAAGGCACAGTCTTTATATGCCAAGGAATCCAAATGTGAATTTGGCATGAGAGAACTAATGTACTTAGGGCATATCATCAGTGGGCAGGGAGTACAGGTTCACCAGGAAAAGATCAGAGCCATTGTGGATTGGCCAACACCCAAGAATCTCACGAAGCTGAGAGGATTCTTTGGGTTATGCAGTTACTACAGGCAGTTTGTCAAGGGTTTTTCACAGTTGGGAGCACCACTCACAGACTTGACAAAGAAGGGTGCTTTTCATTGGACAGAGCAATCACAGCAGACATTCAACAAAATGAAGGAGGTTATGAGCACATGCCCTGTTCTAGCCCTCCCAGACTTTTCTCAGCCATTCGTCTTAGAGTACGACGCATCAGGGGTGGGGATTGGAGCAGTCTTGATGTAGGGGGGCCACCCCATTGTGTTTGAGAGCAGGAAGCTCGACGAGTCGAAGAGACTCTATCCTATTTACAACAAGGAGATGCTAGTGATCATGCATGCTTTAACCAAATTCAGGCAGTATCTGGTTGGCAACAGGTTTGTAGTGAAGACTGATCATAACAGTCTCAAGTATTTCCTTGACCAGAAAGACCTCAGCGAGAGGCAGCAGAAGTGGGTCTCAAAGATCCAAGCATTCGACTTTGATATTGAGTATGTCAAGGGAAAAAGGAATATTGTGGCAGATGCCTTGTCCAGGAGGCCAACAGGATGTTCGATGATGGATATTTGTACAGATTGGAAAGCTCATTTGTTGGTGGAATACTCCAAAAACAAATTTGCTTGTGAGGTGATGGACGGACAAGTGATTGATGATATATACCAGGTTCTCGATGACGTCATTTTCTACAAGAACCGAATCTACTTGGTTCCAGAATCCACCTTGAAGGGGAAGATTCTGAAGGTGTCATGATTCGCCAACAGCAAGGCATCAGGGGTACTTCAAAACTTATAGGCATATCAGGGAGAGATTCTCATGGAAGGGTCTCAAGGATGATGTGCTGAAACACATATGAGAGTGCACGACTTGTCAGCAGAACAAGTCCGAGCAGACACACCCCGCAGGGCTACTACAACCTCTACCCATTCCAGAGCAGAAATGGGAGAGCATTTCTATGGATTTCATTACAGGCCTCCCTAGAGTGCAGGGAAAGGACTGTATATTTGTGGTGATCGACAGACTGACCAAATTCGCACATTTCTTCGCCATACCCACAGACTACAAGGCCATACAGGTAGCAGAGTTGTTTTTCAGGGAGGTATTCTGGTTGCACGGGTTACCCAGGCAGATAGTCAGTGATAGGGATGGGTGCTTCATTAGCGCATTTTGGCAGGAGCTTTTCAGATTGACAGGCACAGAGCTAGCCACGAGTACCAGCTACCACCCACAGACAGATGGGCAGACAGAAATCGTCAACAAATGGGTGGAAGGGTATCTGAGGAACTATGTGGGGGGGCAGCAACGCACTTGAGTGAGATGGTTACATATGGGTGAGTATTGCTACAACACAACTTACCATATGTCGATCAGGATGTCACCGTTCAAGGCATTGTATGGATACGATGCACCCTCCTTTATAGAGACTGTGTTTGGGGACAGCAGGGTCCCAGGGGCCAAGGATTGGGTGGAGGAGAGTCAGAGGATCCTTCAATCAGCAAAGGAAAACTTGCAGTCAGCTCAGAATCAGCAGAAGATATATGCAGACCGACACAGAGTTGAGCGCAGTTTTGAGGTAGGGGATTTGGTTTTCCTACGATTACAGCCATACCAACAATCCTCCTTGAAGAGGAGCGGAGCAGAGACGCTGAAGCCGAAGTTCTACGGGCCTTACAGAGTCATCAGGAGGATAGGCGAGGTGGCATATGAGCTAGAGCTACCAGAAGGTAGCAAGATTCATAACGTCTTTCACGTCTCTTGCCTTAAAAAGGCGGTGGGACAGCAGGTTATCATTTCACAGGAGTTGCCACCCTTGGATGAGGAGGGTCAGTTGGAACTAGTGCCAGAGGAGGTACTAGAGCAGAGAGAGCGCAGAATGAGGAGCAGGATCATCAGAGAGTGCTTGGTTAGATGGAGGGGTCTTCCAGTGGAGGATGCCACATGGGAGGGAGAGAATATTCTGCAGCACCCAGGATTGATGTTGCTTGAGGACAAGCAATCTCAGGAAGGGAGGACTGTGATGTCCCGTTCCCAAGAGTAGGTCAGCAGGGAGTGACTTAGTAGTCTATATGTTCCCGTAGACTATAGTCAGGCACAAACAGAGAACAAGATGGAGAAATAAGGAGGAATTAACGGCTAAACGATGAATTAAGCCAAAATACTTAGGAAAAGTCACTTAAGCCTAAGTCAACGAAGAATTAGAATGAAAAGGTGTTAAGGAGGGACTTAATTGACAAATAAATCACTTTAGGAGGAAAGGCGCCCAGCTTAAGTGAGGTCAATGAAGAATTAGATTGGGAAAGATATAAAGGGAGGAATTTGACCTAATTCCTCATTATGCATTGTTATGATTTGATGTTGAGAGTTCCCAGAAGAGGAGGAGAGTCGACCTTACTGTTTTGTGGATTTCTTGAGGAAACCACCACCCTTGATCGATTTCGGTGTTGAGAGACACACCCTAGCCCATCGGAGATACCATCCAGGTATTTCACCGTACGTTTCAAGAGTTTTCGTTGTGGAGGGCGCAGCTCAGCCAAGGAGGGCGCAAGCTAGTTTGAGGGTTTGGAGAGCTGCAATAGACCTGTGTCCCGATTGCAGTTTCGTTGAGACCCATTGGAGATCCAGCCATGGCGCTTCCATTGAGCCATCTATCGTCAGATTCCGATGGTGGAATCTTGCTCGATTCATCCAGCCATTCAAGGCGCAGTTATTCCGGACAAACATTTGGCGTTGCATGTAGAGTTTCAGGGCAGATCCGGACAAATCCTTCCGACTCATTTCATCATTTGACGAGACGATCGTTTTGAGTCATATAGCAGCATATTCCGTTGGTGGAATCTTTTGGGGCACATTCAGTATTCCAGGAGGGGCGCAAACCCCCCCCAGGGGTCCAGATCCAGTGTCGTCGGGGTCAGATCCGAGATCCGATAGACGTCCATTCCAGTCTAGAGGCTAGGGCGCTTCTATTGGAGCAGTTTCGGGCACATTCTGACGGTGGATTCTTCAGGTCGAGTTTTCCAGTTGGTAGCGGTTACCGTATTTCTCCGGAATCGCACATTTTTGCTGATTTATCCGTGCATGCATCAGATCTGCTATCTTCTTATGATCACGGGTATTTTTTGTTATTCGATTGTATTCTAGTACAGATCCAGGAGATCTGACTGACGTTTAGATTCTATATTTCCAGTAGGCTATTGTATTTCCATGATTGAACCGTTATTATTCATGATATTGAGCAGTTGACATTCTAGACTTTTGCATGCATCCTTATATGATTGTTAAACCTTAAATATGCAACATGCACATGTAATAACCAACATGCACCCTGCAATAACCAACATGCAACCACAATAACCGAAGAATATCTCAAACACACGGCTAAAACGCATCCAGAAACCCCCAGTGTATCAGATCTGCAAGACAGAGCATTAGAATAGTAGCGAATATCTTGATCAGCCGAATCAGGGATATTTCAGGCAGGGAGCGCGTTTTTGCACCCCGGAGCGATCTTTTGAAATCCAAAAGCGTGCTTCCGGATTTCGAAAGCTCGCTCCCAAGCCAGCTTCCTGAGCGAACCCGCTCCGAGCGAGATTCCAAGGGTGGAGTGGGGGGGGGCGCTTTCGGTAACCCTACTCCAAAGGCCCCAGATGATGCCCACACATGCCACCAGGCTGATAAATGCCTCCAAAATGAAAACCCTAGATCTGGATAACGTCTAGGGCTATGACAGTGACATCCAGGGTCCTCAAGGGCTAACATCTATGTGGAAGAGTAAGGTCCCTCTGGGTCTAGGTCTTCCAGGGTGCCTCCAAAGGCAACGTCCTTTTTCCCGGTGCAAGTCTTCAATTTCTTCTTACCCTTGGTTGGGGTTGCAACATCCATTTGTGGGCTTTAAGCCCCCATGAAGGTTTGAGCTAATCATTCCCTCATGTGTACCTGTCCACCAAGCAAGGTCCTACAACAACAACAAGTACGCCCTCCAGGGTTTCATAAGTCACAGGGATCATAGCATGTAAAACGCATCCAATAATTAAATCACCCAAACATGTGCATCAAACCCCCTTTAACCCAGACAAATGCTCAAAGACGTTATGCAATTTGACAAGTAAGGTTTGGAGAAGGTCTCAAGGTGTCCTATTGGGCTAACCTCTCTTAAGTTTGGGGTGTTTCCCAGGTGGGATCTTGTCCAAGTCAACCAGAAAACATAATATTCTAAAGTTAAGTTGACTTTGTGTGAAAAAGGGTAACTCAACGAAAGAAAAGAGAAGATGAGTTAGGTTAAGAGTTACCCTAAGGGTTAACTAACTCAACGGAGGAATAGACTGGAGCTATAAAGGAAAGGGAAGATTCATTCTGGATTATTATCTTATTTGCATTGGAGCTCTTGAGCACAATCAGTTTTGAGGGTTTGGAGTCTAAAACCCTAGAGATCAACTTGGTGGTGAAAGATCCCACCTTTCTTGATCCAGGCTTGGTCCCGGAGGTGAAATAATCCTCCCACACCATTCTATAATGTTGCAGGCTTGTTCTACAAGTAGATTCCAGGCTAGGGCGCAACCTAGGGGGGCGCACCACCTTGGAGAGATCAGTTCGATCTGGAGAAAGGAGAAGGAATTTTGGCAAAGTAGCACCTGGGTTCTCTTCGTAGGGTCCCTGGCATAATTCTTGGTCTATTATGGAGAAGTTTATCCTTGCAGTTTATTTCTGGAAGCTTGGCACGAATTAGAGAAGAGAAGGGTGCATTGCAGAAAGTGGTTTTTAGTGTTTAGTGGCTCAGATCATTATAGATTGACTTGAGACTTCACCATCTTGGTAGCATTGGCCCGATCTACAGTCTGGTAGATTTTGGTGGTATTCGGAGGCTCCTAGAGGGGAGAACGAATTCTCCTTGACTTAATCAAACCAGGAGGGCGCAATCCATTTGAGGGTTTGCCTAGTTGGAGGAGAAGAACTTCTCACATCAGCTTGAGACTTGGTCCGGTGGTTTCTATCAGCCTGATCTACATTCCCGGAGAGTTTGGAGGGATTTGGAGGTCAGGAAAGGGAGGGCTGAAACTTGAGGGTTTGGCAGCGTCCAGAGTAGGGCGCAACTCTTCCAACTGGAGGGGTTTTGCAGAGTGTTGATCGGATCTTCTTATCTTCAGTCATAGCTTGCTTCTTGGTGACCTTTGGAGGCTTGGATCTCTTCTCAGACAGCCTTTGGGAGGCATTTATCTTTGTATTGCTTGTTATTGTATCGGCTGGCAACCCATTTTGATATTATTGGAGCTTCTTTCCAGATTTGCAGATCTCTTGTATACGAGATCTCCTTACTATCTAAATAAAGGTCAGATCTGACATTGTTGGTTCTCTACTGGTGTTCTTTATATATCTTGTCTTGTTTATGATTTTATGCTTCAGATCTATTGCTCAATCAACATTAAGTAATCCATAATGCACATCTTCATGGGAACGCCTGCAAACACATAAACAAACATAGTGAACAATTAGTGTTCTGAGCAAAAAAATTGGCTTTGGAACATTACACCTTTCCAGGTATGAACAAGGCAAAGAGCATAATTTCCAAGCAAACGTCATGAAATGAAGAAGGATTCAATACAACATATTCAAGTGCTTCAAAAATCGGAGTGATACATACTATGATACCCGAACTCATTACCTCATGGAGCAAGAGTCACTACTACTTCAAGACCAGGCTGGTGGGATGGATACTGCTTTTGCCGATAAATGGACTGCACTGAAGAAAAGATGGGCCCTCTGGGGCCATACTCAAGTCGTCCGACTCTCGGTACTCCATGTCTAGGACCTTTGGGCCTCGAGACGTGATCTCCTTAGTTATCCCTAGGCTAGGGGATAACACGCCCACAAAGAAAATTTGAAACAACTATTCCAAGATCTCTTATTCTCCCCAATTGTTTTCCTAATTATCCTGATTAGATTCTTGTTACTTGACTCTGCTAAACCATTTCCTTGTGGGTAATAATTGGCAGAATGGGCCAAAGTAATACCATACTGAGAACAAAATGCAAGTAACTCAACTAATCGGAACACACTAGCATTATCAGTCGTGATCTTCTGTGGGACGCCAAACCTAGTGAGGATATTGTACTCCAAAAACCTAATAATATTAGCACAAGAAGATGTCCTGAGTGGCACTGCTTCAACCCATCTGGTGAAGTAAACGGTGGCTACTAGTATCCATGTATGCCCAGCACTAGAACTCTGAGAAAACTTCCCTATAAAATCAAGACCCCACTACTACAAAGGGGCCTCCACAATGACTGGATCCAAAGGCAAAGCAGGAAGCTTCTGCTTTCCTTAAAATCTCTAGCATGCCTCACATGCTCGAACAAATGAGTGCACATCTCTAAAAAGTGTTGGCCATGTTACCCACCAAATTGCACTAGGATGGACTTGCAATTGAGCTGCCAAAGTTGAACAAGTAATTGTTCAAATTCAAAGTTCAGAAGTCCAGCGGGCCATCATGGCCCCTCTTTTCTTCTTCTTCTTCGATACTAAATTTCCATACCCCCTATGGGGCATTGTAATAAGATGAGCTAGCATGATGAACATTGTAAAAGGCTTAGCTCCGTAAGACTAAATCATGAGTACATTACTCTAGAGTGTTTTTTTAACTTTTTAATTATATCTTGTGGCCATTGGTATCAAGTTATAATTTTTAAGTTTTTTCACTCAATTACCTCCAAAGCTGGACTAGGTATTGATGGTGAGGTCTTAGTGGTTTGTCTCAATCTAGTGTCTAGTGTATATTACCATGTTAGTCATCATTTTGGAGTCACATGGAAATTGCGCTAAGTCCCCCCTCGGATTTTTTAATGTTTTCAGTTAATAAAAAAATTCCCGCAAATCAGGATATTTTATTTGTAATAGATGGATAAGTTGAATAAGTAGTACTACGAGGCATTATATGCCTTGGGGGTATTCGTTTTCACACTCAAAATACCCACTTTGCTTAAGTACTACCTTTTAGAGGGAAAATAGTGATTATTTAATCACTTAAAGTCATTTTCTCTCAAAAAATGTCAAATAAAAGACAAATAGAAAGAAAAATCAGCAATCCTTAAATCAAGGAAACATGTCTGGAACATGTTTTCCTTCTGTCTCTAGTCTGCTTGAGTAAAGGCGAGTTGTCACAAGTAGAAGGCGACTTGATTGGAAGTGAGTTGTCATGTGTTGGAGATCCCAAGAAGGAAAGGCGCACTTTCTTTATTGGTCACGCTTTTTCTCTTTGGAAACATCGCCCTCATCCTTGAGTTGAGTCGCCCTTCAAGATGGGAGACATCTCCCTTCACATTTTGGGAAGGAAACATCACTCCCAAGCTTTAGAAACATCACGCTTTCATACTAAAGATGACTCGCCCTTATCATTGGGAAACATCACGCTTTCATGCTTGAGTTAACTCGCCCTCCTTCTTGGGAAACATCATGCCCTCTCAATCTATATAAGAGAGGTGACCCCCCTCCTCATAAGTGGTTGAGCTTTGGAGAAAGAACTTGTGATTGTAATGCTATTTGTATACTCTTTTCAAGATTGAATAAAGAAAGACTTTGGAGGTCCATGGTGATTGTTGCCAATTTATGGATGCATGGATTTTATGCTTAAATATTGAGGTAACTTGTGTATTTGTTTCAATTTTGTATATCTATTCCATCTAAGGCCTTTGAAGGTGTGCTATCACACAGTAGGGTAAGATCTATTTAACTAGATTGTTATCTAGATTTTATTAGATTTCTATATCTAAAGATTCTAAATTTGCATGTTTTTCCAATGAATTAACATGCTTCTTTGAGTTTTTCTTGATGTAGGATCTACCTTTTCTAACGGAGTGTTTGCAAAGTTTAAGCAAAGTTTGACAGGTTACCGAAGCTTGGAGAAGTGATAGATTGGAGACTCATCCTTCACTCATTCCAAGGCTTTGATGAACAAGAATCCCTCTATCATTCACCAAAGGACCCCATAGCCCAAATGATTCAAGGCTTGATCAATTTTCTCTCTCTCTCTCTCTCAAACTTTTCAGAATTCTAGTTTCTATTGGTTACTTGTTTGCATGCAAGCTCTTAGATCTAAAATCTAATTCCAAATCTAATATCTAAATTTTCATGCAAAGATAAGTTAGATCTATTTCTCACTTTCAAAGTTTTATCTCAAGTTAGATCTAGCACAGGAAGGGTTATTCTTAGCAAGCTTTTCTCCAAATTTTAAAGGGCTAAAAAGTAATTTCTTTAAAGTGCTTTCATTTAAATATCTAGCAAATTCAAGTGATTTTAGTTTGTTGCTCTAAAAACAGCAGCCAAAGACCCTAAGGAAGCAAGCTTTCTAGCTTGTTTTCCTTAGTTCATTTTGCTTATTTTTCATAGTTTTAACTAAGCAGTTTTTTTGGGTTTTTCTCACATTGTCCAAAGACACTTCTAAAGTGTTTTTGGGCATCTTTTATCATTGTTTGCTTGTTGTTTTGTGCAGGTTGGCGAACATATAGGGGGAGATTCTGCCGAATTTTTGCAGATTTGGACCATCCGGGATCCCGGAAGCACCTATCCTCCTTCATAAACACTTCTGAAAACTTGTAAGATTAGTGGTCTTGATCCTATAAGGGACCACAAGCATTTCCCAGAAAAGATTGTAACCTCATCAATAAAATCAATGGGCTACATAGTGCCCAGTATTCAATCATCCCTAGGGGATCGGTGTCTTCTGGGATTGTCTCAATTTTTGCAATTTTCGCTTATGTTCTCAAATCTCACTTAAAGAAGCTAAAATAAACCTTAAAATCAATCACAACACCGCATAAAATTAGTTTAGATTTCCATTTCTTAGATTAATTTAGTTATATTTCATTTTCTAGTTAGATTTCAATTTTTGCAATTTACTTTCTTTTTTAAAGTTAGAAATAAACCATTCCCTCAGCTCCCCTCAGTATGCTCTTGTCCCTTCCACTGCAAGCTTAGTCTCGATCTCTAGAAGTAAGTTCCACGCAGAACAAAGGTTGGTCAGTGCGGAGTAGTTTAAATAGGGAAATCCATTAGTTGTTATTGTTCAGTTGGAAAATGCAAAGAGTTTGTGTGTGAAGTCAGACAGGCCTTCTCAGAACTAAGTTATCCCCGTGTTGGACCTCTGGCATTCTCTTGAACTTGTGTGTGAAGTCAGAGGGATACCCTCTTTGTTGGACCTCCAGCATAGTTCAGCATCTAATTTGAGGGATAGCCTCGAAGGGGCCAAATCTAGTTTAGATTTGTTTTTCTTGTTATCACTTTGCACACATCTCACTTTCATAAGTGGCTTGCACTCACAATAGCCACTTCACAATAAATCTAACAACTTAAGAACTCACTCTTAATAATAAAACTTACAAGAGCATTGCAATACATTCTCATCTCTTGCAGCAAAAATCTTTACTTTTGGCATTGGTCTACATTTCAGCATTTGCTTATTATTTCCTTTCAAGCACTTGTATCTGCTCTCAAGTTATATCATTTATATGCAAGTATCTTGTATGCTTTATTTTTCTAGCATAAGCAATTTCCTTTGATGTGTCATATATGCTGCTAGTTTAGAGTTATTTGTATCTTGCTCTTCTTTTCAATAAACTCCTAGAATAATAATTGTACTTAGATTTAGTTTGAGCCTTAGATTCTTTTATTAGGGACTACCCCCCTTGGCTTCGCTAAGAGCTGACCTATATGGAGGAGTTGACGATCAGGTGACAGCACCTTGACTCGAGACTTTCCCCTAAGGACACACCCAGTGAATTGAAGATTTCTTCCACGCTACCCGATGAGTGTATAAAGGCGGCAACATGCCAATAGTAGTTTGTGCACATAATCATGTGAGCAGTGGTTCGAACAAAAAAATGACCATCAGACACTCTGAAATGAAGCTCTTTCAAGAGCTCCTTGGACTCATCCAAGTCCACACATCGCAAGATCACTCCTTTAGGATTCCTCCATCCCAATCGTCCCTACCACAAACAATACTTGGCAGCAAGAAGCTGCAAAGATCGCCTCTACATCTTGGTAAAGTTAGGAGGATATGACAAATTTTCCAGATACAAAATGATGTCTTGATACCAATCTGAATTCTTGAAAGGATCAATTAAGAGATTTACCTGAGCACTTACCTGTTGATCCTCCACGGCGTCCAAGTTATTTTCTGCCATCAACTTCGCTAGTCCTTGGCCTCTTACCAACTTGGTAGACCTCACTTCAAGGTCATACTCTTGGATCTTCTTGATCCACCTACCCCCAGTTCCATTGCAATCCTTCTGAACCAAAATGTCTTGGACCATGGGGTGGGGGACATAAGAAACAATACATGAATTCCAAAAGTAAGGCCTAAAGTGGTCCAACCCCTTCACGAGAGCATAGGCTTGCTTCTCCATTGGTTTGTAGTTCAATTATGCTCCTTGCAAGGCCTTGCTCATGAAGGCTATGGGATGCTCCAATCCATCATCATTTTTCTGCAATAACACAGCAACCATAGTTGAATCAAAAGCAAAAGAGAAAATTTGAAAATCTTTAGCATAATCAAAACTAATAAGAATAGGTGAGTGACACAAAGCCTATTTAATATCGTAAAAAGCCTTCTTAGCTTTGTCACTCCACTTGAGGTCATGGTCTTTCTTCAGCATATTTGATATGGGCTTAGCTATCTCCGCAAAGTTAGGCACAAACCACCTCACAAAGTTAATACTATTGAAGAATGATTGAATATGCTTCCAGCTAGATGGAGGAGGGATCTCCATAATGCCTTTGACTCTTTCAGGGTCTATCCTTACTCCCTCTTTAGACACAATGTGCCCAAGCAACTTTCCCTCAAACACCCCAAGAATATACTTCTTTGGGTTGAGTGAGATACCAAGCGACCTGCACCTGTCAAAAATTTTCCTCAAATGATGAATATGGTCACTTCTATTCTTTGAATAAACAGTGAAGTCATCCTGATATGCTACTATGAACTTAAACAAATAATCTGAAAAAGCGAAATCCATAGCACATTGAAAAGTTGCACTAGCATTCATCAAACCGAAAGGCATACGAATATATGAATAAGTTCCCCAAGGAGTAATGAAAGTTATCTTATACATGTCCCTCTTGGCAACCAATACCTAATTATACCTGGAGAAGTCGTCCAACATGGACATCATACCTGATCTGGTCACTGCTTGAAGAACGTGTTCCATGCCAGGTAAGCGATAGTTGTCTTTGAGACATGCACAGTTTAAATTTTTGAAACCAATAAAAATGCAAATCTCGCCTGATTTTTTCCTTACCGGCACAGTTGGCTACCCAATGAGAATACTTGATTCGCTCAATATTCCTTGCTTGAAACAATTTTTGGAGTTCCTTTTGAATATTGGGCACCACCTTTGGGTTCATAAATCTCAATCTCTGCCTAAATGGTTTGGCACCCTCTAGCAACAGTATCGCATGGTTAATGATCTTTGGGTCATAGGCCTTAAGCTCATCATAAGACTGCAAATACATCCTTGTACTCCCTTACCAACCCGACAATCTCCTTTTTCTCTTCCGGTGTGCATCCCTTACCAACTTTGATGATTCTTGGTGTATCCTTGTTGCCAATGTCCACCTCATCAACCTAATCATCAAGAGAAGATTTATTAGTTCCTTTAAAAGCATCTAACCTATCAAATAAATCTTCTAACAGTACTAAACCCTTAGGAATCTTGTTACTTTTGAGCTGAATGATTGGGACCTCCTCACCCTCCTGTACCTCATCAATATTATGATTAGCAAACTTGTTAGCACAATTCAAAAAGTTCAAAATATGTTTATCGTCTTCATAAACTTGCCAAGAGCCTATGTTATTAGGAACAAAAGGACGAAAATAAACCTCACCTAAGTGTGTAATATAAGGGTTAGTCATCCATGGTTGAAACAAGGTAGCAAAATTTGCCAAAGAATTGGCCATTTAATTTAAAGTTCTATTAATGTGAGAATGTTAAATGCATCAAAATACTCAATCTCTTCCCACACTACATGTCTATATCTTTTCAGTCATTGGTTCTGAGATTCACACTTCATTTTAACCTGATTCACGATGAGCTCGGAATCACCTTCAACCTTTAGTAGTTTGATTCCCATCTTCCTAGCCTTCTGCAATCCAAATACAAAGCCTCATACTCTACCATGTTGTTAGTACAATCAAACTCTAAGCATGAAGAAAATGAAAATATTATACCTGAAGGAACAGTGATGACAACCCCTACACCTAATCCATGTCATGAACTAGCGCCATCAAAAGTCATCGACCACACCTGAGAATGTTCATGTTCACTTTGTGGCACAAAAGGCACCTTTGAAAGCATGTATGCGCCTATCTTTGTCTCTTGCGCATCTGGGTCTTTTATGTCCGAGGAAAGGTAGTCATTGTCTCTAACTCGAGGGTCCTCGACATTGTGCAACATTTTGGTTCCCTGTATAGTCTTACCTTTTCAAACTGGGAAATAGGAATGTCGACATATGATAGATCCATTTGCATGGAACCCCCTACATCTATGGCACACTATCTCGAAAGAAGCATGCCCCATTGTGTAGGAGAATCTATAACAAGTACATCCATCACTAGCATCTTCTTTGGGGTTGCAAGTAAACAAACCTGCAAATCCTTGATAACTCCACAACAAGGCACCTCCCTAGCATATATTGCTTACACATTCTGGCATGGCTTGGTGATCTGTAGTCCTAGCTCATGCATAACTTCAAGAGACATGATATTGTTAGATGCACCGAAATCTAGCATGCAATTTCATAAAATCAAACCATTAACCATTAATGAACAATAGAAGCGGTAGGATTGCTATTTTCCTTGTACCAAGAAAGATTTGTGGACATTCATCTGCACGATTAATTTCACACCTAGTTCCTAGGAACCTTTCTATGGCCTCTCCATGAATGGGCATGCCAATTAAATCTTTTAAAGGAACAAAAATCTTGATTTTAGCAAGCTCATTCTCTAATGAAAAACTAGATGATTCAGACTAAACTGGAAGAGGTAACAAAGGAGGAGGGTTCTTGCTTACCTAAGCAGTAGAAGACTCACCTCTAGAAAATGATGGAGGAACTTGAGCTTTACCTTTGCGCACATATTTTTTTGTGATCTCAATTACTCTGACTACAATAGCTTCGTTGGCTCTCTAGATGTCTTCTTGGGTAACAAGCCAAGTGTGCACCTGGTTGCAAGGATTTCCACTAGTTTTGAGGCACTTGAAAGGCAATATGAGGTCTGACCTTAGTAATATATGAGGCTTGGAAATCACAATGTTCTTCTATAGGTTCAAATTCGGCCACCATGTTTAAAGTGTTGTCTTGGTCACCAAGTGAGTCCTCTCCTTGCTCATAAAGGTGTACAATTTGGGCAAAGATAGTGCAAGATTTTCACTGTGGGGAAGGCTACAAGCTCAGCAATACAAACTGGAAGAGGCATAATCGATGTAGTTTGTTCCAGATGTTTGCACTGGGGACTTTGGCTCATCACTCTTCTTGGCATATTGGTAAGGTTTCCTCTGGTTGATAGGCTTAGGAGGTGAGATAACTAATTGGTTTTGAAGCATCTTCTCCACCTTCACTATCCTATTGCTCAAGTCATTTACTAAACCAAAAGTTTCATCTTTGGAGGTTTCCTCTTCTTGCTTAGGTTCTAGCAATGCTTGCGCAGGGGGGTTAGAAGTTCTCCTATCTTGTGGGTCAAGCAACAAGTTAAGTGGGACTTGCGCTTTGGAGGCGAAGGAAAGGTGTTTCTCTGTTGTAATGGTCGCTTTGTAGGCAGCATCTAGTGATGTGGGCTCCTTTTTCCTTATCAAAACACCCAAAATTCCATCAAATTTCTCTAAATAAGAAATCAAAGCAAATTCAGCATTAGGTCTAACAGTAGTTGGAATTTCATGATAAGCCTTAGCAAAGCATGTATTAAATTCTAAAACAGTTTCATTCTCTTTCCTATTAAGATCAATAAAGTTTCTAAGTAGAAAAGAGGTATCATGTTTGTCGCCCCATCTTTCCAAGAACTTGTCAAAGAATGAAGTCAATCCGGTAATGGCATTGTCTTCAAGAGCCTTGTACCATGAGCGTGCTTCACCTTCCAAAGTCAAGACGAACATCTTCATCGCCACATCCTCATGTTCAACTCCTTCATCGTCGCATACCTTCAAAAATTGATCTGTGTTCCTGTGCATTAACAATGTTAATCCCCTTAAACTTGGGCAACTTTTTGACATAATTAGTAATAGGTAAAGCATGAGGTTGCCCTAGAATAGCAGTTATGTCTAAGGGACTAAAAGCATTGAAAGTAAACCTAGTTACTTGCCCAACCATGTTGCTAGAACTCGAAACAGATGAAGAACTTGAAATAACTAAAGGACCAGAGCTTGGAACTATAACTAAAGGAGCTGAAGAGGGAAACGACGATACCTGAGGTGTCGAAGTACTTACCACAGTGCTAGGAGTTGAAGTAGTGAATGGAAGAGATACTTGAACTAATTGTAGAAGAATTGTACCAACTGTAAGAGCAGCACTAGTGGTGGGAGTTATGAAAGAACTATTTTGAAAAAAGTGTTCCGGCTAACTAAGGGATGGATTCCGACTAACTAAGGGATGGATAAATCCCTTGTGTGGGGTCAAACCGAGATGATCTGCATAAGTTCCCCTGCGAAGTCGCCCCTGTATCCAATGGAGTCGTCAGGTGAGCAAAATAAAATTAAACAATTGAAGTAAAAACTCACTGAATGTCGTTTATGAAGGCTTGTGTTCCCTGGCAACGGCGCCAATTTGTTAGCATAAATTTCCACCTTCCAATTGAGTTGATAAACCTGATAAAACAACGATGAAAATTTGGCTAATTAAAGGAGTAAAGCCCCAAATTGTCATGGGATAGACCCCTCTTCGTTTGGGCTGGTGCTTGCCAGCCTCAAGGGGGAAATCCCTACAGTGATTTTGTTGTTGTCCTAAGTCTGATTTTCTGTGTCTAATGACAAAAAACAGCGGTTTTTATGTTTTGGACAACGTGTTAAAACTGTCCAAAACAAGGGGGGGAAATAGTTTGTTTGCTTGGAGGGATACTGCAGGGTTAGCACACAAAATATAGAAGAGAAATAGAGAAAGAAACTACTCAAAAGATCAAATGAAAATCACAATGAATAGTAAGTAAGTGACTAATCTAATTGCAAAATTCAACAAAGTACCATCAAGAAGAAAGGTTAGAACACAAACACAAAACTTCTTTATTGATAGGCTTGCAAGAGGGTTGGTTGCGCCCCAATTGACAAGTCCACAACCAGTACAATGATCACTTTGCTCAGAGAAGAGTAACTAGACTAAAGAATGAGAGAGAGGAATGAGAAGAAGTATGCTAGCAGCTACAATAATCCGACCCATAACTCATGTAGAACCATCCAATATATAAGACTAAGGGCGTAAATCCCAAGAGAGGATCAAGGGGATACATGGGAGGCTAAAAGAGGCAAGTATATGCGCATGGGAGAAGACTACAAGTGACGAATACATGCGCACGAGGGTGAGTGTAGGTGAGAAAAGGTCAAGTGAGAGTAATGGGGACGTGATCTTGAGTGAAAAGGAGGGTATGCGCACTTGTCTTGAGAAGAATGTGCATGAGAGGGAAGAAGAAGAAATCAAGTGAGCGAATAGGGGGTTTGCAAGTGAGGAAATAAGAACTAGAACATGGGAGAGGACACATGCCAAGAGGAGTTAGTTATGAACGGAAAATAGAAGGTCTTGTTGCCGCCTTTTACACACTTGGGCTAACGTGGAGGAATTCTTCAATCCACTTAGTGTGTCCTTGGGGGCAAGTTCAAGTTAAGGTATTGTCACCTAATCCTCAACTCCTCCGTCTAGGCCAACTCCTAGCAAAGCCAAGGGGGGTAGTCCTTATGAAAAAAAGAATCTAAGGCTTTTAATCTATGAAGTTTGAAAGCACAACTATTCTAGGAGTTTATTATGAAATAACAAGACTTATGTCAGCATCATATATGATTCAAAAAAGGATACACCCTGTAAAACCTTATACAAGAGTTATTCATTCATTATGTACTTCAAAGGAAATAACTTGAACCATATGAGTCTTTGAAATAAAAAAAGATCTGACAAGATGGACAAAGTAAAGACCAGTGCCAGAAAATAAGTGTGATGTTTTGAAAAGTGTCGCGTTTATTTTATCTTGAGTATTTTATTACAGGATTTGGGAAAATTAAACAAGTCTTGAAACCGTGAAGTGGGGATTCAAGTCGGGGTACCCACTCTTTGTGTGCAATACTGTATTTGGCTTGCTTTACTCACTATTCAACAATCTTATAGACATGTCGATTGGGTGTGTCGTAGGTCCATAAGAGGAGAGAACGAATCTCATTAATGAGTATCCCCCCCGACTTAACACACTCCACCCAAATGCAAAGGTCTTAGACGAATAGCACAGCAAAGCAGATTTCCCTATTAAGACTAACATGCGTTACTCAGGTCCATTTCTAGGTCTCCGAAGCCACCCGAAAGTAGCAACGGGATTGCATACACAGCTGAGTAACTAAGATTTATTCCAATAATAGTTGCAAAAATTGAACTAATCTAGCAATTAGTATTCTATGAAAAATAAAGCTAATCTAAAACTTCTTGTGGTTGATTTTATTAATAGGTTTAGGTGATGTGAATTCTTTTTAGCTTTGTGTTGTTTTTTATAACATAAAATAAAGGGAAAAAAGGAAATCGGCCAAAAAGACACCAGTCCCCCTAAGGGGGAAAGAAAGCTTAACCGTGCAAGGTCC
>ML806666.1:13896-26181 GCA_009831015.1 Picea engelmannii
TCGTATCATTCCTAGAGCCTTTCTGTCAAGAATCTCCCATTCTTCGTCCTTCATGGTCATCGGCTTCTTTTCTACTCTGCTCAATGGTAGGAATAGATCCTTCTAATATAAATAATCTTCCATCTGCATCTTCCATAACTGGTATTTTTTTCCATTAAATTTCTCGACCCTAAACTTTCTATCTTCCGACATTGCTCCCACTCGAACTAGGAACCCTCTTTTCCTACGAGTTACCTTACGCTCTGATACTAGTTGTTAGAAAAACAGGACCGCGGAGCAATAAAATAAAACAAATGTGGAAACAAAACATAGAAGATACAAAATACAAGAGAGACATAGATTTACGTGGTTTACCCAGTGTAGGCTACGTCCACCAGAGAAATTGTCAGGTCCTTTCTTTAATATTATCCAGCAAAATGAAGGGATACAACCTGCAACAAAACCCATTGTAACTTCCTCTTCTTTCTCTCACAGTCTCTTCTCTTAGAATAAAATACTCACCAACATACATAGCCACAATACATTTCTCTCATAAAAGAGGGTTGCCTTCTAGGAAAAAAAACCCTAACATAATCTCTATCGTTAGATCTGTGACCTTATAATGAACGGTCCAGATTTACAATGAAATTACAATATACTTTTACAAGGCAATTTTTGCTTCGAGGGCTTCGCCCCCCAACCCCCACTGGGGGCCTGCATTCCCCCAGACCCCCCAGCCGGGGGGATATCCCCCCCGGACCCCGTAGAGGGGGTACCCCCCCTCTGTACTCCCCCACGTGGAAGAGTGTATGTACTTCTAGGGTGTAAATACTTCATGGGGTATAAACACGTCTGAAAGTAAAAGACCTCTAAATCAGGAAGATAATCAGGCTCCACAACCAACACTTTGTCCAGGTTGTGAAGGAGTTCTCTTGAACTATGACACATATATTGTTATTTAGATCCACTTTGTATTGGCCATGGCTATGTCTTGTCATCTCGTAGATCCACTGTGTATTCTTCATGGCTACCATCAGTTCAGGTCATAGGAATATAGATCCACATTGTATCTGCAGTGGATATACCATTTTGTCAATATAATTATGGATTCGTAGTCTATTTTATGGAGGCCATACCTAAAAAGTATTTATCACTCAAACATTGGTATGCCTGTCTTGGGTTTGAAACATGTCATAATATTTGTTTGAAGGTTGTGTGCAGCTTTTTCTGATCTCTCTGCGTCCATACCCTTGCTCGAAAAAGTCTACAAAGTACTTCAGTCATCATCATCTTCTAACTTCATACTTTGGGGGGAAATATGTTACACCTCAAAATTGCTCACTTCGATAGTGTTGCAAGTGTCGTCATTACGAGTGTTGTAAGTGTCGCATCTTGTCTGCAAGTGTCACATATTGACTATAAGTGTTGAAAGCGTCAAAAATAGTATGCTGCCATCTTTCCTATGTCATTCCCATAACGACATCATGAATACATTTAGACACCTCAAAACATAGTTTGAAAGAAGAAAAATCACTTGGCAAGAAGTACAAGCCCTTTTTCATTGAGAAAACCACAAAAAAATTGATTTTTGGAGAGGAGCGTTCCCCTACCCACTATTAGGGATCGCTGGAACACCCTAAGCTTCTCTTGGGAGTGTTTGAGCACCCTGTGCACCCCTTTGGGGGAGCACTACCCTCTTTTGAGAAAATTTTGGATTTGTTGAGGCGAATTAGGGAAGAATCCCTCAAATCCTGAAGGTAGTTGGATTCGAATAGATGGTTAAGGCATGATCTTAGGGGAGATCCTTAACTGAAGGAGAGTAATCCTCAACTCATCCCAAATATCTCTCAAGTGGTTGAACCACTCCAAGGTTATATAAGGAGGCCTTCTCATGGTGAAAGGCCCAATGGAGAATTGAGATTGATACCAAACTTATGATCCAGTAAGTGGTATTGAAGAATGACAATTGAGAATTACATCAAACTTATGATCTCATGAGTGAGATGCAATCAAATCAACTAGTGGAGATTGATTGAGAAAAGGGTTTGGACAAGGATAACTGGAAGAGGTGGTTGCACCTTCATTCAAAGGATTGTAACTACTTTTACTTGTTCTCATTAATATAATCAATGCTTGGCCTGTTTCTTTCAAACTTGTACTTGTTTCATATAAGTTTTTCTGTGGTAGATGGATCTATGATTGAGCTAATCTCAGTAGATTAGGAAGTCCATTGTATATTTGTTTGTTTTGCAGGACCTATCAAGGAGCTCAAGATCGAAGCTCAGCCTAGACTTTGCAAGGACAAACGTCATTCATAAGGCACATATCTTTCTCCTTCTCTTTCTTTCATTATCTTGATTAGATCTAAAAGGAATTCAATGTCCATGTTAAGCACCTTCTGTCTTGGCCTTAGGAGTTTAGAGGCCAAGAGGAAATCCACTTGTCCGCAGGGGGATTCACCTTCAACAGAAAGTCCTTCTTCTGATGTCATCTTCTCACTTTGAGATGTCCTCTTTCTTGATCCAATATCAGGATATCCTTCTACAAGATCTCCTTCACCATGACTTATCTTTTCCCTGGTAATCATGCAAACTCAAACAACCAATTTTCAACCTTCTCTGATACCACTTGATCCGAAATTGATCTTTTAAAGACTATGGTTAATTTTATGCATGAGTTGATTTACCATTTATGAATTAAGAGAAGAAGAAGATTTTAATTAAATAATGTTGCAGCCATCATAAAGAATGCATAACATAAAATAGACATAAGTAACAGAAAACCATAACACCAAGCTTGATAATGAAGTTCGGCATAATTTTTTCTACATCTTTGGGCCTTTGTCTCAGTGGGGGAGGTTTTCTTATTAATATTCAATGCTGAAAAATTACATCAAAAGTATTTCAAATGGATTAAAAACTGGTTTGGTTGTGTTCATCTCAACCTAAAGAATCCAACACAACTGATGGCACTAAAAAAGGCTGATCATAGCTCCCAAAAATGGCCTCTAAAGTTTGCTTCCTCAATGGTTTCCCTGCATAAAAATGGCTTAAGCTTTACAAAAACTTCAGCATTCTGATGTTCTGAACCTCTTTTCCATGGAAAACATGCCTCATAAATTAGATTTTAGGATGGGGTCGAAATTCAACTTCCCCCCATGATTTGGGCCTCTTCCTGGGCTCAAATCCCCTCTTTTATGGAAAAATCCCAATAAAATCAGCACAATTAACCATAAAAATCCCTATTATATTGTTAAAAAACACAAAATGGAAAAAATCATGTGTGCGCCCCCTATTTGTAGGCTCTTGGTCATATGTTGTTGCCATATGGTCGAGTTATAGGCGATATACAGTAGATCGCACTCCTAGTCCTTAGGCTCATGGTCACGTAGGTGGCATGTGTCCTGGTCTATGGGTTGGCCCCACCGACTGGGATTATACCCCAAATCTCCACCACATATCAATTTAAATATATTATGCCATATGGATTAACAAGTCACATACATGCCCTGTTGGTTGGCACGGGGAGGTTAGTCTGTTGACTATGCCTGGAGGTCGTGGGCTCGACTCCGTCGGAATGAAAACAAACTTTTGACATGCCAACATTGGACTTATCTAGGGTGTCACATGGAACCCTATGATTGGTCCACGTGTCACTCTATGATTGTTCTGTATAGCTAAGTCACCTGCCCAATCAACCTGCACAATCAGCTCCATACGCCACCTCACTACCACGTGTCAACCTATCACTGGGCCACGTCACTGCCACTTGTCATCCATACAGCCACATGTCTGCCACATGTTAATTGTACTACCATGTGTTAGACTATCACTAGGCCACTTCATTGTATGAACTGCCATGTCAACATCCATATAGTCCACGTGTCAAATTCATACCATGCCAACTCAGCCCGAAAACGCCAAAAATGCATGACAGGTGTCACCTCCTGGTTCTTCCACGTAGCATGTTGACATAATCATGGCATCATATGATGACATAATGTTGTTGTATTGTTAAAATCAACAGTAAGGCCTCTGACTATTGACTTTGACTTGTTTTGCCTATTTGGGAAAAAGTTCATAACGCGATAACTTTCACATATGGTGTCCATTTTCATAAAACAAATATATGGTCGGAATCGGCACGACGAGCCCTAATCAATGGCGATGGTTTCGTCTGATTCCAAGAACATTGAAATTTTGGCCTTCCTGGATCCATTTTGGATCAGGGATCCAATGGCTTGCACTCACCCACAAATCTACGGTGGATATTCGCTCTAAGACTTCGAAGCTTCGGGCCTACCTTGCAATGAACAAATTAAAAGTTGTCAAACTGGGGAAGTCCGAAGGACTTAGCACTTAACGAATTTGCTCCTTCTCCCTATCGAACGACTGTGAGGGATTCTGTCTTCTCCCGAACAAATCTCGTCTGTTCGATCTTAAAAAAAGGGATTATCCTCTTAGGTACTTACACTTTCTATCCCTTCTTGAGATTCTTCACTTGGATGACTCGAACTCTGGCACACACCTTGCGCTTCTCTTCTGAGCTTGGGACTTGGAAAATTCTCCTGCGCACTCCTTATGCTAACTCTCCTGAGCTTTATCAACACCTAACGAAGTGTTGCCTCTGTACACTCCTTTCACTAGTCTCCCCTTTTGAGGTTTTACATTGCTCTAATTGTAGGAGCACTCCTTGCACTTGCTCTATGCAAATTTTCACTATCTCTCCTTATCTTCTAAACCTGTAAATGGTTCGGCCTCCACACTCCTTGCATTGGAATTGTGCACTACTTTCACTGAGATTCTCAGAAGAGAAACAATTGAAACTTACAACAACATTTAGAACTCATTCAACCAAACATTTAGATACAAACACAAACACGGAGATAACAACATAACATTTGGGCCCCTTTCAAACTTTGTGTAATATGTCTCTTCTAAATGTTGAATGGAGTTGTGTTATTTCCCTACTTGCTTATGAATTTTGAATATATCATGTTTTGATGAAAACCCCCTATGGGATTGTGTGACCTTGCGGTCTAGGATTAAACTACACAGGAGCCGGAGTGGATCTTGGGATCCCACCGACCCTTATACTTAACTTACCCACAGGTTTCTCGAATACACAGGCGCGGAATATAAGTTCGTGAGGGTCCCTTTGGTATAGGAAACTTGTGCATGCGACCATGGCTTGTGTCTGAGCATCTAGCAAAAGGGTTATTTGGTGCTATAGGATTTTGAGTTTTGGGAATTTCCCTTCTCCAACAACTATCACCCAAGACCTCCAAAGATCTGAACTTCGAATGGCTTGACATCTACGATTCTCGTTGTCCCACTAATTGACAGTCGAGATTAGCTCTAGGATTTGAAGCTTCAGGAGATTCTTCACCCCACACAACAATGATTGAACTTCCCAAGAGTGTCAAATCATTGAATCACTTGGGGATATAATGGCTCGCACTCACCCACAAATAAACGATGGATATTCACTCCAGGACTTTGGATATTTGGGCCTACCTTGCAACGACCAACTTAAAAATTTTCAGATCGACAAAGTCTGAAGGGATTAGCACATAATGACTTTGCTCCTTCTCCCTATTGAACGGTTGTGAGGGATTATGACTTCTCTCGAAGAAATATTTTCTGTTCAATCTTAAAAAAAGGGATTCTCCTCTTGGGGACTTACACTCACTATCTCTCCTTGAGCTTCATCACTTGGATGAATCAAACTCTGGCACACACCTTGTGCTTCTCTCCTAAGCTTGGGACTTGGAAAAATATCCTATGTGCTCCTTGCGCTAACTCTCCTCAGCTTTATCAACACCTAACAAAGTGTTGGCTCAATGCACTCCTTTCACTGGTCTCCCCTTTGAGCTTTTACAATGCTCTGATTCTAGGAGCACTCCTTGCACTTGCTTTGTGCAAATCCACACTATCTCTCCTGAGCTTCTGAACCTATAAATGGTTCGGCCTCCACACTCCTTGCGTTGGAACTGTGCACTCCTTTAATTTAGTTTCTCAGAAGAGAAACAATTGAAGCTTACAATAGCATTTAGAACTCATTCAACCAAACATTTAGATACACACACACAAACATAGAGATAACAACATAGCATTTACCCAATTCACAGAGATAAACAAATTCACAATCTCTGAGATTTGAAAGCAATTCTCCTCTATTCTATATTTCTCCAACAATATCTTACAAAAGTTTCAAAAAAATTCAGAAACCTCTTTTGGGCATAGAATACATCGATTTATACATGAAGGGGATTTTCGAGCCTTCCCTCCAGACTATTCTAGTGCTTTCATATCACAATTAAAATCTTCCTACCACTAAGTTGATTACAATAAATAAACAATTACAATTCAGATATGAGTCGGCACTCAAAATATGTACACAATGGCTCTAGCCTAAAAATCTCATGGGATCTTTAATTACAACAGCCTCAAAATTAAATTGGCGCACTCTCCTTGGCATCCAAACTAGTTTAAAGTGTGATGCACTGGATGTTGAGTCATCTTCCACCAAACTTCATTAATAATGACGATGATGATCCTCCATCATACTACCCTGGGAAAATATTCATGGGCTCCTATCCATGATTTCCTCCACTCCCTTTCCATGCTTCTAGATGTCTACTTCAGTTATCCAACTGGAATCTTCTGCTGGATGATTCTTCCATTTAACCAGATATGCATAATAAACCTTTCTCCTGGTTCTCTTAGCTATTCTCTAGTATAAACTATTTTCTATCTAAGGATTCTATGTTATGGGAATATGTTGCATCCAATGAATCTCCTCTTGATCTTGTGTTCCTCCTATGTCATCCATATTGTAAGGATATAAGTCATCTACATTAAATATCGGTGAAATTCCAATGTCCTCTGGCAACTCAATTTCATAAGCATTGGCAGCAAATTTTCTGAGGATTTTACAAGCTCCTATCTTCTTCAGATTTAGTATTTTATATTTCCCTCTTGGAAATATTTCCTTCCTCATGTGTGCCAAGACTTTGTCTCCAACTTCAAAATTCATGTTTTTTCTTCTTTGGTCTATTATGTTCTTGTATCTATGGCTACTATCCTGCAGTTTTCCATTGATTTGTTAATGCAATCTCTGCATTTCTGTAGTGAAGTTTTCTGCTCCTGCACTCTGAAATTTAGCTTGTCCCAAATATCTCAATTCTGAAATTCCTTTGGGATGCATTCCATACACTATATAGAATGGACTCTTACCAGTACTCATGTTTGGAAAGTCATTATATGCAAACTCTGATTGAGGCAAAATTTGATCCCACTGACTATTATATCCAATTACCAAACTTCTTAGCAGATTCCCTAATCTCCTATTCACCACCTCGGTCTGTTCATCTGTCTGAGGGTGATACACTTAAATAAAATAAAAAATTTTCCCCATTTTCTTCCACAAAGTCATCCAAAAGTATCCCACAAATTTGGTGTCTCTGTTTGAGACTATACTCCTAGGAAATCCATGTAATCTCACAATCTCCTTGAAAAACAAATTATCTATGTGTGTAGCATCATTGGTTTTATGACATGGTATAAAATGTGCCATCTTTGAAAATATTTCAACCACCACAAAGATTGAATCATTTTCCCTCTGGGTTATTGGCAATCCCAGAACAAAATCCATACGTATAGCATCCCATGGCATGTTTGGAATATGCAATGGTTGATACAATCCTATGTTATGTTGCTTCCCTTTAGCATACTGGAAAATTGTACATTTTTCCACAAACTTCTTCATGCCAGACCTCATTCTTGGCCAATGGTATGAAGAACTTAATTGTGCATATGTTTTATCATGGCCAAAATGTCCAGCCAATTCCTCCACTATGTTTTTCCTTCAGCAAATTGTCCATCATTGAGCATTTTGGAATATACAATTGGATTCCCTTGAACAATAGTCCTTCTTGGATTATGTACTCCATCCATTTTCTTCTATCCCTTAACAAACGGTTTTCACAAGATTCATAAGTTTATTTGAAGTCTGGGTCTTCCTGGTAAGTCTCCTTGAGGTGTTCAAATCCCAAAGTCTCCACTTGGAATTCCTGCAAGATTAAACATCTCCTGCTCAAAGAATTTGTAACTTTGTTAGCACTCCCAATAATATGATTAATAACAAAAGTAAAATTATGCATGAATTCTACCCATTTTGCATGTCTCTGGTTCAACTTCTCTTGTCTGGTTATGAACTACAAAGCATGATTGTCAATATATCAAAAAAACTCTCTTGGTATAAGATAAGGTCTCCACTATTTCAAAGCTTGAATTATAGCATAAAATTATTTATCATAGTTTGAATACTTCTTCATAGCATCATTCAACTTCTCACTAAAATAAGCAACGGCCTTATCATCCTAACTTAAAATTGCACCGATGGCTACTCCACTTGAATCACATTTGACTTGAAAAGTCTTCCTAAAATCTGGCATAATCAGGATAGGTTGTTCTGTTACCTTTTCTTTTAACAGTCTAAATGCTTTCTCAGCTTCTTTTGTCCAGTGAAAATATCCATGATCCTTCTTTATAGTATCTAGTATGGGTGTGCAAATACTGCTAAAATTCTTGATGAATTTTCTATAAAATCTTACTAATCCATGAAAACTTCTTACCTCAAATACACTTCTTAGAGAAGGCCATTCTCTTATAGATCTCACTTTCTCTAGATCCATCTTCAATTCATTTGAAGAGATTAAAAACCCTAGATACACAAGTTTTGTCTTCATAAAATAATATTTCTTCAAATTTGCTAACAGCTTTTCCTGCTACAATCTCCTCAACACCATCTTCAAGTGTCTTAGATGCTCCTCCTCAGTCTTATTGTAAACTAGGATATCACCGAAATAAAAAATCACAAATTTCCCATTAAAATATTTGAGTACTTCATTCATTAACCTCATGAATGTACTTGGATAATTAGTTAAACCAAATGGCATAACAAGACACTCATACATCCCTTTATTTTTTTTGAATGTTGTTTTCCATTCATCCCCCTCTCTCATTCTTGTCTGATGATAACCACTTTTTAAGTCTATGTTGGAAAAATAATTGGCTCCACTCAAACAATCCATTAAATAATCCATTATGGGTAAAGGAAATATATATCTGATGGTTATCTTGTTTATGGCTTTGGAATCGGTGCACATTCTCCAACCTCCATCCTTATTTGGACTCAACGTTGTTGGTACTTCACACGGGCTCAAAGTTTCTCTGATCAACTCTTTATCCAACAACTCTTGGACCTGCTTCTTGACCTATTCATTCTCCTGAGGGGTTAATATATATGTTTCTTTTTTGGAAAACTTGCTCACAGAATAAGGTCAATATGGTGATTAATACTCCTAATGGGTGGTAAAGTATGAGGAAACTCATCCACCACAATGTCAACAAACTCATCCAATAATTCTTGAATTTCCATAGGTAAATCATTCATAGAAGAATTTGTAAGGATGACTCTTGTCTTGCCTATAACACCAAACTTCATTTCATGATCTTTCTTAACTTCTTTCAAGAGCTTCGTCCCACTCATGAGAAGTATACTCGGACTAGCCTCCTCTTTGACTCCCTTATCTTCTAATGGTAACAACATATGCTTACACCCATTTTTATCAAGGGTATAAGTATTCTTACTCCCATCATGTATGACATTATTGTCATATTTCCAGGGCCTCCCCAACAGAAGATGACAAACATCCATAGGTATGACATCACATAAAACTTCATCCTTATAAATACCAATTTTAAACTTAACTTTACATTGTCTACTTACCATGACTTGATGTCCTTTCTGCAACCACAACACCTTGTATGGACTCGAATGTGTTGTCGTCTCTAACTTTGGTTTTTCCACCATTTATATGGATACTAAATTATTAGTGCTTCCACTATCTATGATCATTTTGCATACTCTGTCCTTCATCTTGCAAGAAATTATGAATAAACTATTTATTTGGACTGGTTCTCACACCTCTTTTTCTGGCTTCACAAGAGATTTCCTCATCATGAGAAATATTCATTCTTCAGTTGCTTCTAATTTCATCGTTGTTTCCACATTCCTATGTTGTGCCTCAGAAATGTGAGCTTCTCTAACTCATGCATTCTTATTTTCAGGACATTCCCAAGACATGTGCCCTATTTTCCCGCAAGCATAACACTTCATTTTTCCTCATCTACCTCTTCCTCTGCCTCTTGGAAAAGGTATCCTTCCTCTAGAGTCTCCTCCTCTAGAATTTTATCCTTTATTTTTCTGACTGTTAGATCCACTAACTTCTTCCCTTGATTTCTGGAACTTCCCTCGATTGGTTCCTTTCCCTCTATTAGGATTATTTCCCTTGTTCTTCAGACTTTTCTTCCTTGTCAATTTCTCTTCTACCTTCATGGCTACCTAATAATCATATTCTACAGTCCTCATTGTTATCATACTAATATCATATTGGATTTCATACCTCAATCCATTAATATACCTAGAAAATTTCTCTTCATCATTTTCCCTATGTCTTGATCTTATATTCATCTTATAGAATTCTTTAGTATATTGCTTCACTAACAAACCCTTATGTCTCAGATTCTGCAACCTTATGAACAAATTCAACTGATAATCCTTGGCTATGAATTTAGCCTTAAGATTAGCTACCATTCTATCCCAACTCTTAATTTTGGACTTACCTTTTCTCCTTTTGTCATCTTGCACTCGTCCCACCATAAAGTTGCATGTCCCTTCAACCTGGTCATAGAATTCTTTAATTTATCATCATCATCGATCTCCTCATAATCAAAGTACTTTTCTAAAGCACTTATCTAGTCAAGAAACTCTTCTACATTCAAATTACCTCTGTACATCGGGACTTCCATTTTCACTCTGCTTCCCATCTTGACAACAGCTCTTAGTAACCATTCCTTTGTTGCTTCTTCTCCTACGGCTTATTCTTCTTCTTCTGGGTTTTCTCTCTCAGCATCACTAACATCATTGGTCTTTGGTGCTCTCCTTTGTGTTGTTTCCATGACGTCCAACCTTGCTCAAAGCTGTCTCATTTCCTCCTCCATCGTTTCGTTGGCTACAAGTATCTCCCTGTGTCTCCTTGGAGCCATGGTTCCAAATATTTATTCTCACATAGATTATTCCTTCTCTAATATCGCTTGATGCAAACCCCCTATGGGTCTATGTGACCTCCTGTTCTAGGATCCAACTACACAGGAGCCAAAGTCGCTCTCGGGATCCCACCGACCCCTATACTTAACTTACCCACATGCTTCTTGAATACACAAGTGAAAAAATTAAGTTCGCGAGGGTCCCTTTGGTATAGGAAACCCCTGCATGCGACCATATCTTGTGACTGAGCGTCTAGCGAAAGGGCTATTCGGCGCTCTGGGATTCCGGGATTTGGGAGTTTCCCCACTCCAACAACTATCACCCAAGACCTCCAGGTAGCTGAAATTTGAATGGCTTAGTTCCCATTGTCCCACTAATTGATGGTCGAGATTAGCTCCAGGATTCATAGCTTCAAGATATTATTCACCCCATGCAACAATGACCTAACTTCCCCGTAGTGTTGAATCATCGAATCACTTGGGGATCCAATGGCTCACTCTCACCCACAAATCTATGGTGTAGATTCGCTCCGAGACTTTGGAGCTTTAGGCCTACCTTGCAATGAACAACTTAAAAAAATTTGAAGCAACGAAGTCCGAAGGACTTATCACTTAAATTTTTTTATCCTTCTTGCTATTGAACGGCTGTGACGGATTCCGACTTCTCCCGAACAAATCTCGTCCATTCAATCTTAAAATAAGGGATTCTCCTCTTGGGGACTTACACTCACTATCCCTCCTTGAGGTTCATCACTTGGATGACTCAAACTCTCATGCACACCTTGCACTTCTCTCCTAATCTTGGGACTTGGAAAAATTTCATGCGCACTCCTTGCACTAACTCTCATCAGCTTTATCAACACCTAATGAAGTGTTGGCTTTATGCACTCCTTTCACTGGTCTGCCCTTTGAGATTTTACATTACTTTGATTGTAGGTGCACTCCTTGTGCTTTCTCTATGCAAATATGCACTATCTCTCCTGATCTTCTAAACCTATAAATGGTTCGGCCTCCAAACTCCTTGCATTGGCACTGTGCACTCCTTTCAATGAGATTCTCAGAAGAGAAACAATTGAAACTTGCAACATCATTTAGAACTCATTCAACCAAACATTTAGATACACACACACACAAACACATAGATAACAACATAACATTTATCCAGTTCATAGAGATAAAGAAATTCAGAGTC
>ML806666.1:149531-164874 GCA_009831015.1 Picea engelmannii
TGCCTATCCTGAACATTCCAACTAACTTTTGCATGTTCATTTTTCCAAAATAAATTCCACTTCCCTTGACACCTTCCTTTTCCTTCTCATTTGTTACCACTCATACTCAATTTCATCTATGTTGTAACATCCCTTCATTCACAACACAATGTAAGTAAATACAACGAAGTAGTAATTTATTTATATTTATTTTTTTAAAATTGCAACAAGGATATGCATTATCCTGTACGACAATTACATAATAAAAGACAATTAGATACAATTATAGCAATAGGTAATTAACATCAACTTCACAACAAGGTCAAGATACAATTATCAAATAGCATTTTAATAGGTCTAACATGTGTAATTCACTAACATCAAACCATACAAAAGAAATCAAGGATAAATAATGTCTACCTGCTCATATCCTACCTTGCAAGGTTAGGACCTTCAAGACACATAATCAATGCTACAGTCCAAGATTCATCTGATTGATTTTGACCATTTAAGGTCATACGACTAGCAGTTTTTCTGAGGAACATGAATATATCTCTTACCCACAAGCCAATGTTAATCAATTTCAAGATCTAAATTACCTCTTAACATAAAACACGTATAGTTCATCTATCAGTGACGCAAACGATTTCTGCAATTTCGTTATGTAATATTTACTTCAGATTGAGAAAATTTGTTTCCAAACTTTCGTCGAAATACAATTATTAATTGAAATTCAATCACAACCGCAATCATTATTCACTACTTTTATTCCACTTCCATTCAAGAAATCCATTATTAATCAATACTAAATCACCACTATAAGACATTTATGTGAATGGTATAACATGAATAAATGTTATACCCCGTCTATGCTTTTAATTTATAGAGTAGTAAGTGTAATGCCAACAATAGTAGGTGTTCACCATATATAACCCTTTTCTTCTATTTGATCCTTTTGAACTATAAAATTTTCTAATCTATATATTAAATTCAATCTATAATTTTTCAATCTGATTATTAGTTCTTGCCGTAGGCATAGAGGGACTATAGCGATCGATAATGCGTTGACTACATATTAGTTTGTCCTTTGACTAGAAATATTTGCACAATACCTATTGTTGGAGCTATGGAATTAAAAGCATATATTTTTATATAATAAAAAGAAACATATATGTATTGATATGATTGGATAAGAGATTGGAGATCTTATTGTCAGCTTCGCTATTCCCAATGTACTATATGGCAACATATCCAAAAAATTTCTCGTAGACGGTGTTTTTTAATCATATATTTTTCCTCTATATTGCTTGAAGGTCGATTAATGCTAGCATTAGTTGGAATGTTTGTATTATCATTTTCTACTAGGCGAATATATTCGTAAGTTTTCATATGTACTAATCATATTGAAATGTTTTGATATCCAAGCTTTGTAGTGATTGAGAATTCCAAAGTTTATGGTGTCTTTGGTGGATGTATATTTGTTGAAATATATTGACACTTATTTTGAGATGCCTCAATAGGCTTGACAGTGTAAATGTTTACATGACACGACGTCCTCCAACACTCCTGACAGCTTAAATGTTTGCATACCGTGAGGTCCTTAGACAGCCTGACAGTCTTAAATGTTTATGTAAATACGCTTCTCGGAGTACATTTTTCCTCAAAATTTTGTATACAGTTACAGTGAATTTTCATAGTCTTGTTTGTCCACCACCAGTTTGACAAACATTGTATGTTTCATCCTTGTTATGCCATTGAAGATACATACATTGTTTGTTGGTTTGGTGAGTGCTTCTTCTTCATTGGTTTGTCGGTTGTTGCCATTGTATGTTTCATCCTCGTAATTGTTGAAGCTACATACATTGTTTACTGGTTCTGTGAGTGTCTCTTCTTCGTTGGTTTGTCGGTTGCTGCTTGTTGTTGTTTCGCTCGACATTTCATCGTTTTGGAGTAAGTTTCGATTCCATAGTTTCATTTTGTATTCCTTGTTTGTTGTTCGATGTTTGTAGTCTACAAGTAAGAATATTCGCTTATTTGTAGTCACATGTTCCTTATATGTTTTTGGTTCCTTCTGTGATTGGGTTGCAGTTTCGTAATCATTGGAGATACATATGTTGTTCACTAGCTCGATAGTTCTTGCTGGTTCATTGGTTCATGGGTTTGTGGGTTGCTGGTTCTATTTGTTTGGCTGGGGTTTGCGCTTTGGGGCCCTGGGGGTGCAGTTCGACATGTTTGTTCTTTTTGGCTGCTTTGGTCCTTGTTGTTTTCTTTTGTTTGATTCGGCCTTGCAGGGTTGGGGTGCAGTGGCGGTGGTTGGAGATTTTCTTTTTTCTTTTTTTTTGGATTATTATTGTTTTTTGGGGGTGCTTTACAGTGTTCATCCCCTGCACCCACGAGTCGACATACAGTTGTGTTATTTGCCATGTCTATCGAGGCCGATATCTGTTATTCTGTGAGATTTTTCTAGTGCTCTAGTCGTGCCATGAAAGAAAATAGTTGCATGCAAAATTGTTGGAGGATTACATGTGAAGTTACAATATCCATTGTTTTTTGTTGGAATAAAGAATATGTATGCAGGATACATTTATAAACCATGTATGGTCAGATGTGCGGATATGACATTACATGTTCTTTCCCCTCTACATATACTAGTGTGCGCATGATAGAATTTGTGTTGTGCTTGAGATATGATATGTGCAACAAAGATTCTGCAAGATTATATTTTGATGTCCGGAAGCATGTCTGGGTGGTTTTCCATGGAAAACTGAGAACTTGTATCATGGGCACAGCAGTCTGTGTAGAGGATAAAGAACATGGTTAAAGGGCATATCTGGATAAATTTCCAGGGAAACCCAAAAATCATTTAGCTGCAGCTATGCAATTGCGTGATATTTTGTGCCTTGTAATATATTTTGGCCAGGGAAAAAAAATCTACGCGTTTACAGCCATGGATAGAGAAGTGCAAAGGTTCATGTTTCTGCCTTTATAGACTGTTCGTTCAGTCAATTTTTCTATGTGTACATATTGCTTGTTCTTCTGTGAATACCAGCTTCCATTGATGTTCATTGAATTTTGTGCATTCCCACATTCAAACAAACAGAGTAGATGGAGAAAACGAGGGAGTCTTGACTGCATCGGCCGAAGAGGATATAGAAAGGTGCATGCTTGTACTGTTGTTTCATATTGCATTGTTTTGTATTTCATTTATGGTCTGTATATGTGTTAAACTAGTTGTGTGCCTTCCTACATGGTAAGGTATCTTTCTTATCTTGCTTATCTTGCATACTAAGTTGGTTTGTGTCCATTGTGTTTGTGCTGCATTGTTTCATTTAAACAAACAGAATGGTTGGACAGGACGAAGGACTCTTTGGCGGTTAAATATAGTTGTTTCTCTTTCTTTTAGATGTTTGTCTTCATACTAACTTGCCTTCATGTCCATTGCATCTTCAACGTTGTTGCCTTGGAAAAAACAGGTTGCTTGGATAGGGAGATGAATCGTTATGTGAAACAGCAGAGGGTTCTGTGGTGCAATCTTCTAAAAGGTAGACCAAGTGTGCTGGTAAATTAAATATACAAACCAGGTGGGGGAATATAATATTAGACTTGAAAATTATGAATTTGCAGTAATGGGCCTTTATGTGTTCCCTATTTATACTTTTTCTATTTTCTATTATCCCTTTTGTTTTCTAATTCATCTGCCTAGTGTGCTTTCCGAAAATTCCTTCGTGTGTCGGTTGGTGGACTAACGGATTCACATATGTGGTCATGCTTCTACCTTCTTCCATAGTTACCCACTTTCTCAATTGTGGGTGCCAGGCTAGCAGGTTGAAGATTTCTCCCCTGGCTTCCAGGGGTCCGCGATATACAGATTGGCCATGGTGCCCCGCGCTCACACCTTGTTTACTATTAAACATTTCTCTAGTTAAAAAATTCAGATGCATGTATTTTTATGGTTATTTGGTCCTTCTGATGGAGAATACACAATGCATATGATTGTTTAGTCTTGATGTTCATCTGCACATGCTTGCATCAGAAAAAGTTGGACTAGTGACACGGGCATGAGCAGTCAGGCATCCTAGACATCGACAAACTGACAAGGCCAAAGGTAAAGATGCATACCCTCTGCTCTTACTATGTTTAGTAAACAAATTTGTTGGGCTATATATTCATCTATGGCATGGCGGATATGATGATGTCATCTGCAATACATGGTTTGCATCTCGCAATAAGTATCAACAAGTAAAAGCGAGACGTGGAACGTGCTGCATGTTCCATAGACTAAGAGGTGTCGTTGTGAAACTTTGGCTCCATAGTTCATCAAAACTATGCATGTACTTGTAGCACACTACCATTCACTTTAGTTTTCCTATTCAAAAAAATGTTATCAAGTCTAGAGTTGTGACATCCAAAGTACTATCAATAGAGGGCATGAACAGCCGCCAAACTGGACAAGTGTTCGTCGGGGACATAATGGTTGTCTATAGCACCTACTTGGACAAGGAAAACAAAAGTATATCCATTATGCATGCTGACATGACAAACAAGGATGCCATGATGAAAGTGACACTGACTGTTCCTCCAAAAATTGTCCAGAAACATGCAAAAAATATATTTCCGCGTAATGGGATATCCATTACATATTTTAATATATTTCCCAAAACAGTATATGACCATGGTGATTGCAATCAAATTATTTCACTCAACGAAACAAGCATTGTGGAAAAAGTTCTCGTTGTTTGTTCAGAATATCGTTTCGTCCCGAACTCAACTATCAACCAGCTTGCACATAGCACTGATATTTACCCAATCAGAATGATTGGGACTGTTGTCACACTGGCGAGAAAATTTGGCTCGCAACACATTCTCCATATAAAGGATGGTGAGTTCGACAGTGAAAAAGCAATGGTACCATTTTTCATATTCAGTTTTTTCCTTTACTTTTGCATGTGCATGTATGTCAAATAAGTTACACAAATATTGCACTATTCCATGTTGTAGCTACAATTGTTCGATATGTATTCAGATTTGTTTTCGTCAATGGAACAACAATTGCATAGAGGGAAGATTCCACTTATGTTTTTCAAAAATATTACAAAGAAGAGGGATGCTAGAGAAAGGATCTTTCAGAAAACCCATGCAACGTTTGTAATAGAGTTGCGAGCAGATATAGTAGAGGATCTGAAGAAACTAGCTAGCTCTACAACTATTGTGCGTATACATCCACAAAAGCATTCTCACTTTTCTTATATAAATATCCTTCAACAAATTTTTTCCCTTGCTTAATTTTTTTTTTTTTTTAAAGGGGAGGGGGGGTGCAGTTGTGTATTATGTTGCTCAATGTATTAATCCCTTTGCTCGCATTCCCATGTTGAAGGTCTTTTAGTTGCAGCCAATGTGTACTTGACCCCCTTTGAGCATGTATGTGCAAGATGCAACTCTGCTACTTCTGCCTCCACTTTGATAAGTGATGATACCATTGATCGTCTGCGATGCGGTGAAAAATGTCCATATATATATGGACATTGTGTGAATGTTGTTATCTGAACCGTGAGCAACACAACCGTGCATTGTATAGTTAGGAAGCCTCTGTTACAAAATGTGCTTCCTGAGTTGGCAGAGTTGTCGTATGAAACGTATCTACAGAAAAAGGCAAGCAATGTCTACATATTGCGGCAGCTTCACATACACAACAAATTCACCTTGAATGAGGACAATGCAATTTTTCATATCAGTTGAAGAAGGGGGAAAATATATATATATATCAAACTTCGGCAGGAAACGAAAAATACCATATCTATCTCTGTAACATTTGTTCAACATCTAGATGAATGTTCGTTGGACTTGGCCCATATCTCTGTAATCCCCATATATCACATGTTCTCTATTATTTTCTACTGGGAACATATACAAGATGCAAGATAAAATGAATGTGGTGACGTATTTTATTTGTATATCAAATTGTTTGGTGTAAAGGTCGATGGGTTCTGCTCTATGGAACCTTCTGGGAACTTGCTTGTGGCCTGTTTAAAGTATGGTTGGTTCTTGGCTATCTGCTTTGTCTGTCAATTTGTATACCATGAAACTCCAATTGTTCTTTGGAGGACACAGAACAATATAATTGAATTTTTTAGCCAGCTAGCCTGCAAATCCGTGTGATAATTTCTATGGCATTGTGACGCAAATGTACTATGTGGCTTGCTTTAGTAGATTTCCTTGATCGATGAACTTGGTCAAATTATTGTTCTAAAATAATTTGAAATCAACGAATATATAGTGTGTGAAGTGTAACTGTCCTATTATAGCAACAAGAGGCTCTTAAAATTCAAATTGGTCATTGTTTTGGCATTTTTGCTTATTCGATGAACTTGGCAAAATTAATATCCTAGAATAATTTGAAATCAACGAATATATACTGTGCGGAGTGAAATTGTGCTATCATATGAACAAAAGGGCCTTAAAATTCAAATTGGTCCTTGTTATGCTTGCAATGATAGAATTTTAAAAAAACTTTCTTTTGTTTGCTTCATTTTTTTTTAAATAAGCGATTTAACATCCTTTAATAATTTAATGTAATTGAGTTGTACAATATCAATAGTTAATATTAATAATTTAGTATTTGAAAATAATGTTTTTAGATAAAGTTTATTTAGGATGAGAATCCCTAAACAATTGCAATATTGAACCTGCCAGATGTGGAGTCCGCAAGTCCGCCTGTCAAATTGTATATCGCGGAAGCCTGGGTGATATTTACAAAACACTGAATAAAAGAAGCTCAAATTTCAGCCCGCTGGGCCGACAACCCACGATCCAAAAAGTGCCCAAGTATGGAATGAGGGATCCGCATATGCTCTATAAAATGTCATCCATACTTTATAAAAGTACATGTTTACTATGTATTTGTCGTTTGTCAGAAAACTTTTATATCAATCGCCCGACCAGATTGTACAAACTTTCTCGTCTAATTAAATTATGCAACATCAAAATTTAATATTAATAATTTAGTATTGAAAATAATGTTTTTAGATATGTTAGATACTTGATAGGTATTAGCATATGTAAACAATGGCAAACATGAACCCGCCAGCCCTCAAGTCCATTTGTCAATTTGTATATCGCATAAGTCCGAGTGATTTTTGGAGGACACTGAACAATGAAACTGCAATGTTGAGCCAGCTAGCTCGCATGTCCGCTTGTCAATTTGTATATCGTGGAATTGTGAGTGGTATTTGCATAGTGTAGAACAATAGAGGCCCAATTTTCAGCCTGCCAGACCCAGAGCCCCCGATCAAAAAAAATGGCTAAATATGGAATTCATACGAGATCGCTATGGGACAATAAAAGTGCAATGTTGAGCCAACCAGCCCGAGTTCGCCTGTCAATTTGTATATCTCATAAGTCTGGCTGCCATTTGTAGGGCATGAAACAATAAAACCTCAATTTTCAGCCCGCCAGGCCGTGAACCCGCGATCCAAAAAGTGCTTAAGTATGGAATAAGGAATGTGCATATGTTGTATAAAATCTCATGTCCATACTTTATAAAAGTACATGTTTACTATGTATTACTCGTTTGTCCGAAAACTTTTATATAAGTTGGTCCACCAAAATGGACAAACTTTGTCCTCTGCTTAAATTATGCAATATCAATATGTAATATTGAAAATTTAGTATTGAAAATAATGTTTTTTTATATGTTGGATAGTTGATAGGGATTGTCATCCCTAAACAATGGCAAATTTGAACCCGCCAGCCCTCGAGTCCATCTGTGAATGTGCATATTGTGTAATTCTGAGTGCTATTTGGAGGACACAGAACAATGAAAGTGCAATGTTCAGCCAGCCAGCCCGAGAGCCCCCAATCAAAAAAAGGGCTAAATATGGAATTAATACGGGATCGCTACGGAACAATAAAAATGCAATGTTCAATGAAGCAGCCCATAGGTCCTCCTATCAATTTGTATATCATGGAAGTCTGGGTGGTATTTGTAGAACATGGAACAATAGAGACTCTATTTTCAGCCCGCCAGGCCACGAACCCACGATCCAAAAAGTGCCTAAGTATGGAATGAGGGATCCGCATATGCTTTGTAAAATCTCATGTCCATACTTTATACAGAGACTCATGTCCACAAGTCCACCTGTTAATTTGTATATCGTGGAAGTCTAGGTGCTATTTGTAGGACACAAAACAATAGATACTCAATTTTCAGCCCGCCAGACCGCAAACGTGCGATCCAAAAAGTGCCCAAGTATGGAATGAGGGATCCGCATATATTCTAGAACAATAAAAATGCAATGTTCAACCAAGCAGCCCGTAATTTCTCCTGTCAATTTGTATATCGTGGAAGTCTGGGTGCTATTTGTAGGACATGAAACAACAAAGACTCTATTTTCATCCCACCAGGCTACAAACCCGCAATCCAAAAAGTGCCTAAGTATGGAATGAGGGATCCGCATATGCTTTGTAAAATCTCATGTCCATACTTTATATAGAAACTCATGTCCACAAGTCCACCTGTCAATTTGTATATCACGGAAGTCTAGGTGTTATTTTTAGGACACGGAACAATAGATACTCAATTTTCATCCCGCCAGGTTGCGAACCCGCGATCCAAAAAGTGCCCACGTATGGAATGATGGATCCGCATATGTTCTAGAACAATAAAAATGCAATGTTCATCCAAGAAGCCCGTAGGTCGTCCTATCAATTTGTATATCGCAGAATTATGGGTGCTATTTGTAGGACATGGAACAATAGAGACTTTATTTTCATCCTGCTAGGTCGCGAACCCACGATCCAAAAAGTGCCTAAGTATGGAATGAGGGATCCGCATATGCTCTATAAAATCTCATGTCCATACTTTATATAGTCATCTCCGCAAGTCCATCTGTCAATTTGTATATCGCGGAAGTGTAGGTCCTATTTGTAGGACACGGAACAATAGATACTCAATTTTCAGTTTTCCAGGTCGCGAACCTGGGATCCAAAAAATACCCAAGTATAGAATGAGGGATTCGCATATGTTCTATAAAATCTCATGTCCATACTTTATAAAATAACATGTTTACTATGTATTGCTTGTTTGTCGGAATACTTTTGTATCACTCAGCCAACCAGATTGTACAAACTTTCTCGTCTAATTAAATTCTGCAATATCAATATTTAACAGTAATAATTTACCGCAGGTCCTCTTCTAAATTTGTATATCACAGAATTGTGAGTGTTATTTGTATAGCGCGGAACAATAGAGGTCCAATTTTTTGCCCGCCAGCCCGAGAGCCCCTGATCCAAAAAACTGGCTAAATATGGAATTAATACGGAATCGCTACGAGACAATAAAAGTGAAACATTCAACCAACCAACCTGCAAGTCCGCCTGTCTGTTTGTATATCGTGGAAGTGTGGGTGCTATTTGTAGGACACGGAACAATAGAGGCTCAATTTTCAGCCCGCCAGGCCGAGAACCCACAATCGAAAAAGTGCCTAAGTATGGAATGAGGGATCTGCATATGTTCTATAAAATCTCATGTCCATACTTTATAAAAGTACATGTCTACTATGTATTGTTCGTTTGTCGCAAAACTTATAAATAACTTTCTCGACCAGATTGTACAAACTTTCTCATCTAATAAAATTCTACAAGATCAATATGTAATATTAATAATTTAGTATTGAAAATAATGTTTTTATATATGTTAGATAGTTGATAGCAATTTCCATCCCTAAACAATGGCAATCTTGAACCCACTAGCCCTCGATTTCATATGTCAATCTGTATATCGCAGAACTCCGAGTGTTATTTGGAGCACATGGAACAATGAAAGTGTAATGTTGAGCCAGCCAGCACGCAGGTCCACTTGTCAATTTACAAATTCTATTACATACAAATTGACGGCCGATATCTATCACTGAGATGAAATATGACCATCGGCCCTTCACGTATCCTTGGTATATCTTCTTTCATTTTTATTTTGTAACCTTCCTGACTGCTTTCCATACTTTGGTATTTATTGGAATCGGTTTTTCCATCTCCGTTGCCTTCGTACCTGTTTCCAAATATGCAATAATTAAGCTTTAATGCTAGTAGTCATCCTGCAGGAACCGTTAAGATTGTGATTAATGTCCAGAAATGTGGAGAAGATTTTCCATTACTACGAATTAAACTAAGATTTGCACACAAGCATGTTATCCTTTCCAAGTATTCATTTGAAAGGCGAAGCAATCTTTTTTTTTTGTGCGCGGATGGGTTGGTCCTTCTAATAAATTTCTAATTCTTAATCTCTTTTCGCCGTCACCGCTACCTTTGCACTTTTTTCTAGTTGTGCAATTAGTGAGTTGTGATGGTGACAACTCATTCCGCACGAACCATGGAAACTGAAACTGTCATTGATCAGCGAAAGGCTCAAGGACATATTCCATTGATACGCATTAAACCATAATTTGCGGAGGGTTATATTATCCCTCCCCGATTTTCATTTCAAACATCATCTCGAGTAAATGGAAATTCTTAATAACTTCTGGCAGCATTTCTCTCCGCACACAGTAAACACATTGGGGCATAATGGACAAAGGTTCCACTATTTCAAGGAATATTCTTACTATTTATCTCCCTCCGCCCAGGAAAAAACAAGGAGATGGTCCCTTGGTACACCAAGAGATATATTTCAAGCCAAAAAATTCCATGGCAACCTTGGTTGAATAGAGAACCTGTTGATCCAGATTTTATGAGCAGAACAAAATGAATACAGATTATTAACAGGTGCTTAACAAAAAATAATAGAGATACAGTAAAACTGGTTTTCTATTCAATAACGAAATAAGATGAAAGTGTAAAATGCAATGGAAACAAGCTTGTTGGAATGGTGGTGGCTTATCTCTGAGAAGAGATGTGACAGAAATGTGCATTCACAATAAGAAGGTTACAATGAAGATATAAAGGCCTTTTTACAATAATAAAGAATGTCAAAAACCCTAGACATCCAAAAACCTAACCCTAGGAGATGAAGCGCCAAAAGTCATGTGGACCCCGTTTGGGTAAGTTAGTACATCAACTTCTCAGGGTCGTAACTTTTTCATAGGATCTTTGTTTTAGGTGTGTGATAGCCCGTTGGAAAGGTATCGTAGAGGAGATTCATTTTGGTGTCTCAAACATGCCTTTGGAATTAATTAAGGAGATCTATCTTGAAAAACCTTCATTTATGCCCTCAAAATGGCCTCGGAAGTTAAAATTGCTAAAAATAGTAAATTGCCAAAATTGTCAGAAAACCGTTTTGAGCCAGTTGGAAAAGGTGGGTGGCCATCGATATCCATATGGATCAATCCTCCCTCCTTAGGAAGAAATGGTCTCCATTGCAAAATTTCCCCCATCAGATGAGGAAATTTCTGCTGAATTTGGCCCCGGGTGAGCCACTTGCCTTGGTGCAGGAGTTGCCTAGCTTTGACGACTCAATAAAGTTGGATCCTTTGTTGTAGAGTGCCCTTGATCTATATGTCTACAATATGATCATTGAATTCTTTTTGTATGCAGTCAGGGTTGAGCTATGTTGGTGTCAGTTGTTCTGCTACTTCTGAGATGTCCGATATGGTGGGAAATAAGAGCGAAGGAGATCCACGTTGAACACTGGGTGCAGGCCAAGGAAAGGAGGAATGTTGAGATCAAAAGAATTATCCCCCGTGGCCTTGGTGATAGTGTACAGCCCATAACAAAGTGGGTGAAGCTTTCGATGGGGTCCTGTAAGGTGTTCTTTCTACAAGTGCAACCAAACTTTGTCACCCACCTGAAACTTATGTGGCACCCAATGTTGATCATGGCACTATTTGTACTTGTCATTGGACTTCTGTAGGATATCTTGAACCTATTGGTAGATGTGTTGGATCCACTCAATGAACTGGGTGGCTTTGTCAGCTTCAGTTGGAGCAAGAGATGAGTCAGTCGAGGTGACCGCAAGGGGAAGTGCAACATCTATGGGGCCTGTTATCGCACAGTTTGTAGGAAAGGTTTAAGTATCTTGAGTCAAGGCTTCAAACTGGTGTAACAGGAGCTTCCCCACCCACTGTCACCTCGATGGGGAGCTCTTTCTATTTAGGGTGGCTAATCCCAAGGGAGACGTCCCTAGTAATCTGGGGTTCTGAAGGAGAAGGATCAAGGTTTAAGGCTTTAAAGGGTAAGGATAGGCTTCCCTTCACAGATTACTGCCAATATGATAGTCAAGGAGAAAGTCTTCCACTGAATGGCACCTGTTTGCGAGACAAGACAAATAAAGCTAAAAGATGTGTTGCAGTGGTTAGTACTTCAAAGTATTAATGACTAACTTTAACATATATGAGCATTAATGAGAGTAATTATTGACAAAGTCAATGATTGCAAATAAAGCTTATATTAATATCACTTCTTCAATAAATACATAAGAGATAATGGCATTCAATGTATAAATTCAAATCTTTGTATTATCACAATGCAATAAATATCTTAAATCTGCTCATATAGATATTGTTGTTGCGTCACTATTGCAGAAATAGGGTGACGTCATCCCTAGTTATGCTAGTCTTTTGGAAGGAAAAAAGTGAACGTTTTGCACAATAAGCCAAAGAAAATAATTTATACTTCAATGCCTAACCAAATCACAAAGTTTTACACTTAAATAATGGCTAAAAGAGGTTTGACGTCATCAATATTGTTGCTGCTACAGAAATGACGTCATCCCTAAATCAATTTAGTTTGAGAGACAAAGAGAAGGACGTTGTGTCAAACAAGCTTATAAATGCAATCAACAACTCAAAGTCTATCAAAAAGGGTGACAAATGTCAAAACGTTTTATGCCAATCAAGGGTTTTAGACAGGGATGACGTCACCTATAATGTTGTTGTTTTTAGGGTTAGGATTAGCTAGTCAAAGAGGTGGACGTTTTGACAAATCAGCCAATGAAAATGCTTGAAACCTCTATGGCTACAAAGAGATGAGTCAGCCACAGTTTTTAGTCCAAACACAAGTCTAAACAAGGCAAGACGTCATCATCAAGTAGGCTTAGTCTAGACGCTAGGGTTAGTAGGGTTTCAAAATAAAGAGAGTTTGAAAGAGTTGTTTAACACATAAACCTCAACATTTTGTTCTTAGACTAGTGCCTTGGGTTAATGGAGTCAAATGGAGCAAGACTAAAGGCCTGGAGGGATTTTGGGAAAACGGCTAGCTAATAAACACAAATCTATGGCTGAAAAGTGTTGCTTGGGGACAAGGATTTTCAAACCCTAGAAGCAAACCCTAGGTGTAAAATAAATTAGGCCTAGGATGCCTTATTTCTTCAATTTATGTTCAAAGCTAACTCAGGAAAAGAGAATGGCTAGTGTAGCTATGGCTAGGCTAAACCTTCTCTAATCAATGGCTATCAAGATTTTACCATGGGGACATGAAGCCACAACCTACTTGTGTGTTGGCTCCCTAGGGTTTTAATGATTAAGCAAATAATAACAATGTAACAATACAAGTAAGCAATTCTACCTACAACCATTCAATAAAGAAGTTTTGCATGCAAAATGTACTTACAAATTCATGAAGAGCATAATCAAACCCTAGTTGTAACACCTTCCAATGATAAATAGCACCATGCACATGCCAAAGACAATCCTCCAAGAGTAGCACCTCACTCCAAAAGACCAAAAATAACCAAGACAAGAGCTAAGAGCAAGTCTCTCACAAGAGAGTAAGTTATGTTCAAATGAGGGTAAAATGTCCTCAATTTATATCATTCTCATGACCTTTAATTAAAATTTGGTCATTAAAAATAGCCGACAAGGCTGACTTTACAATATCTCATTATTTGTCACTTAAAATGCTAAAATGTCAAAAATATAGCTAAAATGGGAGACGTCAAGCCCCTATGGGGAGACGTTGGCCCTTTTTGGGCACAATCAACATCGAGGGAGTAAAACGTTGGCCCCTCTGGGCCTCCTGCAAGCCTCCACACATGCCACAAGGTCCAAACATGCTGCCACGTCCTCCAGGAAACGTCCAGTCTACCCTGGTGGCGTCCTGCCCATCAAAGCCATCCTACCACCTGCAGGGGTTGATCCCCCATAAGTCAAATCTCTACCAAAACATCCTGATGAGGGTGTCCTTCTTCTTTTCCATGCAAGGGCTCATCATAACTCTGTCCTACCTCTGCCATCCTAGCCACCATCTGATGGGCTCTTTAGCCCCATGGAGGTTCGAACTAATCATCTCCCCATGTGCATCGATCCTCTGGTACCTGTCCGCCGGGTATGGTCCTGCACATCAAAGACTACGCCCTCCATGGGCTCATCAGTCCTAGATATCATAGCAATGTAAATCATATCTCATCATTAAATTTATCAAACATATGCATGAAATCCCTAACAAATCATCTAAGAGCTCAAATACATTACACAGATCTACCATACAAAGCTAAGGAAACCAACAGAACAACCTATTGGGCTAATACCCACAAGAGATGGAAAGTTTCCTCAAAGGATTATTCAAACCATGTGTAATGAGATGATATGGTTTTTAGGGATGTCCAGTCATAGTAAGACCAAGGTATGATGTTGTCTGTGGGTGCCTTTGTAGGAGGCGAGTTGTACCCGTCATGGATGCATTTTTTCCAAGCCCTTTTATTGCCTTATCTTTATTTTATTTCTTTTTACTACAAGGTCTGACGAAGAGGACACTGCCTTGGCTTGGTGGCCAGAGCTGGAAGCGTTACCCACTAGTATCTTCGCAGAAATGAGAAGGTTGGCTCATGATGAGACCCCCTTTCCTTTGGCCATGCAACCAAAGGTACTGCCCTGGTTTGGTAACCAGATAATGGCAATGTCATACTGCTAAATACCTATGAACATAATGGGCCGACTCGTGATGAGACCTCCCATCCTCTTGGTTAGCTCTTGCATTTATTTTTTATTATTTTTTCTTAGGGTCCCTTAGTTTCTTATCGAGATTATTTTTATTGCCTTCTCGGGGATCCCCTGGGTGAAGCATCTCTAGGTTTCATTTCCTATGGCTTTTATCTTTTACCAGCTGCTTTTACCCCCTAGGCCTTTATCCCCTTCTTCCCACGAGACAAAGTGTACCCTGGAAGGTCATCCTAATGGCCAGACTAGGGCAATGGGATGGATGAGTGGGGTATAAGATGAAAAAATGATAAGATGGTGGGAGCGGATGATGGCTCTATAAATCCCTCTTGGTGGCCAACCAGAACCCATGAATACCGGCTTGCTAAGTTGCCCCATCAATCACCCCAACAATGGTCAAGTGGATTAGTGTAAGATCCAAGCAGTCATCCGAAATGAAAGGAACCTAATGCATATATAAGAAGGTTATAATGATCAAATATGACACATACCATGATACCTCA
>ML806666.1:180091-195231 GCA_009831015.1 Picea engelmannii
TTATTGACTCACAATTTTGTTTACGCGACGTGCCCTTCAAGATGCACTTTTGTGCTCCAAGGGTGTCACTCACCATTGACTAGTTTGGAAGTTTGTCAGACACTTGGAGTCAACACTCCACTGGTCGACCTTGTGAGAGACTAAGGGCTTGTCTAAGGAGTAAATATTATGCCTTATTGCACGCCCCTTAGATTTCTTCATGAGATACTGTCTCGGTCTTCCCTCACGACATCGTGGACCATCTCGAAACGAGGTAATTGTTAATCTTCATTCAGATCACAACGAAAGTGCTAGTAGGTTGTGACAGGGACACTACCACACCTCTTCCTCATCTATCTAGTTTATGTGTATGACCCCTTTACTCCATATGTGAGTCGGATTAGAAAACGTCACCAAGCCTGCATCCACTGACAAAAACAATGTCAATAATCAATATATATGAGATCCATATAGAATTCATCATCAGTGATATATGTGTATAAATCAAATACTCAAACCAAAATACAAGTCCACTCCCTAACTCGATCTGGAGTCCAAGGAAGTCTATTGATGCCATCTTCATCCTCAACCTGTCATGTTTCCTGCACACTCAAAAAACCTCATCATAATAAATTTCAATATATACATCTAGAAACAACATACAAATCGCAATGCTCATCATAGTATGTGATGCATGCACACACGCTTCCCACACCCACAGGTCGAAAGGTCCGTGTGCTAACAGGATCTTTCCTTCCTTTCGGCCCGAAGAACACTAACCGGTCCTTTCTATTTCCCTGTCAAGAAATCTGCACCCACAACAATCCTCGTGGGATCCCCTCTTTACAAATCGGGGGATCGGAATTTGCGACTTCGCGAATCCAATGGCCGGGCGTAGGTCTCTCGAATCCCCGAAACCCGACAACTAGTCAGCGTTGACCTTTTCTTATCGGGGTTTTTTCTATCGTGATTTCACCCCCCGCGATGTCAAACACCTCCCTTCTCTGACTCTTGAATCCCGATATGCTGAAACTCCGGCTCATGCACAAGTTTGACCTTTCAACGCTTCACCTCATCGGCATTTCAGAGTTCGCAATATCGCGAATCCTGATGCAATTGTTTCGAGACTTCTCGCCATGAAAACCCGAAATGGTGTGCCACCTATCCACTCACCAACTCTTGTGGCCCCACATGATCCTTGACTGTCGGGATATCACGTTTTGCGATTTTTCAATTTCTACTGCAGTGTTTACAGGACTTTCACCCACGAAACCCTGATACACAATATACGTATAGATCCAACGGCCCTTGTGGCTCGGATCAATGGTCCTGCCCCTCCTTGGCTTAGAACCTTTTGGGAATACACACTGTATCTCCCCTGCTCCTTCGTGAGATCTAACGGCTCACAAAGATTCGTGAATTGTCCTCAGAGAATACCGATCGTCCGTTCCTCCTTGGCGATTCCTGCGAATGACCAAGTGTTCTTCAACAAACTTTTTCACCTGCGGCTTGAACTTACGATGCCTTCTTACAAGCTTCACGGCACAACTTCTCTGCATTGTCCTTCAACAAATTTGAAATCCCTATCCTTCTTGAGCTTCCTTGTAACTCCGAGCCTTGGAAAAGACTCTTGCACGCACTCCTTGTGGCCACCTTCAAACACTTCAAGTGCTTGAAGTCTTTCGACTCTGAGCACACCTGCAGCAGTAGTCCTTCAATTATTGCTCAGGTTCGCAACCCTGAACTTCCCTCGGCCTGTGCACTCCTTGCACGGCTCCTGTGCCTGCCTGCACTTTTGCGTGAATGAGAACAAAAGATATCTCTATTTGAACCCCTTGTCAACGCACTCCTTGCGGACACTTCAATTGCACTCCTTGCAGGAACTCTTGCTCAGATAGAGAAACAATTGAAACTCATTCCTTCTTCCTTTCAGGCTTCAATTCAAAACATGAATTCACATACACAGTATATAAAGCAAATGTATATCATGCAGCAAACATTCATGAGCATATCATTCAGCATCAATACACAGAGAACAACACAAAACCATGAATTTGAATCAACTTCTCCTATTAATTCAAATATCAGTACATGGGTGTTCTTACATGGTTCTCTGCATGCTCTTGCTCTTCTCCTGCTTCAATAATGTTACAATACACAATGAGGGTGTCTATATCTCGTTTCCCTCTTGTGCTCGCAAACTGTCTAATCTAGAATTAAATTCTATCTACCTGCATTAACTACTTTAAATGTCTTCTACCTACTAAGGACAAGAGATAAAGGCTCAAGGTCCATTTACATCATACAAGTGTGCCTCTTCTTAATTTCTCATTTAAGATTTGCGCAACAACTCCAAGGTGTTTCAAAATTTGTGTTGGCGCTTGTCCAGCTGTCTCTTGCTTTTGCATTGGCTCGCTTGATATTGGCAATGCTCCTGCATCAGTATGACTCATAATCAAATTATAAGCATATAAATCAACCGAAAATCATAAGTACCAAATTTTATACGGATCACTTGCTCGCAAGTGTCCTCAAAGAATAATTCATCGTTATAATGCAATCGATGGAACTGGATGTTACATACACCCCCTCTTTTTTTAAACTTCGTCCCAAAGTTTGTACTGTCTAATAATGAAATCAATAAACACAACAGATACTAATCTATATATACAGCTATCAAAATAAATAAGAAAATTGTTAACGCATCTCATATGCGTCCTCCAGCGTAGAAAAATGGGGACTATAACTGTCCCAATTGAACTTGACCTGATCGACTATTCGATGCCATAGTTGTCGAGTGCAATGGTCTAGTATGTGGATTGGCTCTGCTATGACAGCCCCCTCGTCTGATACCTACAAGGAAATAATGTCAATTACATGTGATAGATCTGAAAAATAATGACGTAAAACTAAAACATGAAACACATCGTGCATACGCCTCAAAGAATCAAGTAAGGCTAATCGGTAATCCATGGGTCCCTTTCTTTCTACAACTTCGAAAGATCCCACAAATAGTGGAGAGATTTTAACACCCTTTACAAACTTTATCGAACTCTTATGCGACTTCACCCACAAAAATGCTTTATCACCAATCTCATAACTGCGGTCCATATGATGCGCATCCACGTAACTCTTATGTCGGTATTGTGCTTCTTTAATCCTTTGCCTTATGAATTGCATCTGATCTTCAATTTATTGGATCACTTATGGTCCCACGAGGACCTTTTCCTCCAGTCGATCCCAACTCAATGGTGTCCTACACGGTCGTCCGTATAGAAACTCAAAAGTTGCCATCTTTGTCGTACTCTGATAAAAAAAATTGTACACAAACTCTACCAATGGTAAAAACTCTTCCCAATGTTTTTGTTGATCCATCGCATACATTTGAAGCATGTACTCTAAAATTTGATTTGTTCTTTCCATTTTTCCATTTGTTTCGGGGTGATATGTTGTACTAAAATTCAATTGTGTTCCCAAAGCCTCTTAGAAACTAGTCCAAAAACGTCCAGTGAATATTGTTCATCTATCAGATATTATCTTCCTTGATACACCATGAAATCTCACAGTCTCGCTAACAAAAACTCTAGCTATGTCTGGTGCCTGATATGTCGTTTGAATTAGAATAAAGTATGCACTCTTCATCAAAGTGTCAACGAATAAAAAAATAGAATCATGAATGACTTCCCATTTTGATTTAGGAATTACATATGGTTGTAACAATCCCGTTGGATGTCTATGTTCAACCTTCACTTACTGACATTCAAGACATCTCGCCACGTAGTTAACTATATATGTATTCATACATTTCCAAAATAATAGGGGTTTAAGATCTGCCTTCATCTTCGTGACTCCAGGATGAGCCATATATACCGCTCGATGAGCTTCGTTCAAAATTAACCTTCTTAGTTCATCATTTGGCGGTACATAAATTCTTCCATTATATCTTAAAATTATGTCACTATCCAAATGATATCCCTCATATCTAGGTATCATCTTCGTATCTTGTTTGATATTGTCTTTTACTTCCTTGTACCATTCGTCATCAATCTATAATACTAAAATCTTTTCTTGAAGGTTTGTTTGAAGTGGTATTATTGAGAAAATGCCAGGTCTCCTACTCAACGCATCTACTACTATGTTAATTTTTCCCTTGATATACGTGATCTCAAAATCGTATTCACTTAAAAGTTTCGACCAATGCCTTTGTCGCACGTTCAAGTCACTCTGAGTAAATATGTGTTGCAATCCACAATGATCAGTTTTTAATTTAAATTTCCATCTGATAAGGTAATGTCTCCAAACTTGTAAGGCATAAACGATCGCCAATAATTCCAAATAATGTGTTGTGTAATTCTCTTCATACCTTCTTAGTTTCCTTGAAATATATGCGATAACTTGACCTTCTTACATCAGTACTCCACCTAGTCCTTCCTTGGATGTGTTCATGCATACCAAGAATTACTTGTCCATATCAGAAACTTTTAGTATCGGTGTTGTCGTTAATAACTCCTTGAGCTTTTGAAATTCTTCCATGCATTCTCTGACCATATGAATTTCTTATTCTTGTTTTGAAATTTTGTATATAGATTTGCTATCTTTGAAAAACCTTCAATGAAACGTCGATAGTAACCTGCTAAACCCATAAAACTAAATACTTTCTGCACGTTCGTCGGTGTTGGCCAATCCATAATAGCCTCAATCTTCACTGTATCCACAACGATACCTTCTCCAAATATAATATGTCCCAAATAATGAATCTTCATCTGATAAAAAGAACATTTTGGCAGCTTCTCGTACAACTTGTTTTCTCTTAAATATTGTAAAACTAATCTCAGGTGTTCATCATGATCCTCTCTCGTCTAAGAGTAAATCAATATATCATCAATAAATACATGTACAAACTTATCCAAATACTCACAGAATACCCCATTCATTAAACTCATAAATACACCAGGGGCATTCGCCAATCCAAATGGTAATACAGTAAATTAATAATGTTTGAATCTTGTCTTAAATGTTGTTTTAGGATAACTTCCTCTTTAATTTGTAATTGATGGTATCCTGATCTCAAATCAATCTTTGAAAATACCGTCGCTCCCTTAGTTTGATCAAATAAGTCATCAATTCTAAGTAACGGGTATTGGTTCTTGATTGTGGGTTTGTTTAATTGACGATAGTCAATGCAAAGCCTCCACGATTCATCCTTATTTCTTACAAAAATCATTGGTTCACCCCACGATGACACACTTGGATGTATAAGTCTCAAGTCTAATAACTCCTTCAATTGCATTTTCAACTCTTGCAATTCAAGTGTAGACATCCGATAAGGCATTCTTGCAATCGGTTATGTTCTAGGTATTAGATCCATGGTAAATTTCAATTCTCTTTCTTGCGGTAAACCTGGTAGTTCTTCAGGAAAAACATCAGCAAAATCTGACACTACAGGAAAGTCTTCCAATATTTTTTCTTCACCTTTTTCATTAACCACTAAAATAGCATACAACTTACATCCCTTGCACATACTTTTTTGTAGTTGTAAGGAAGACATAAATCTCAACGACACTCCTTGGTTTCTTCCCACAATTTCTCTACTATGTCCTAAATCATCAATCAAACTTAATCATTGCATCTTACAGTTAAGTACCGCGTCGTGCGATTCTAACTAATCCATTCCAATCACAATGTCATAATATCCCAATATTGTGATATACATGTTTACACTTGTGACGAAATCACCCAAATTATCGTTCCAATCCTTAACATTTCCTCCAACCTTTTGTTTGGCACCAGATGCCATTTCCACATATCTAAACTCATCTTGTTCTACTACCTTCACCTTAATTATTTTAAGCCCAACACTATATATAAAACTCTCAGTAGCTTCGGGATCTATCAAAACAGTAAATTTTTGATCAATTATCATACCTAAAGTCTCGAGCACTATAGACTGATGCTCAGCCTTGCGGTTATTAATCATTGCATGAATCATATGGGCCTTGACCGAATCTCCCACTATCATTTTTCTTGTTGATATGATAGCTCTTTCCTTCTCAATAGGAAAATCTATATGGTAGCGTGACTCTCCACAAGTCCAACATATGTTCTTAGGGTTGGTGCTCCTAGTCCCCGAGGAATAATTTGTTGCTCTAGGGTTTTGTGGCCCCGATCTGTTCTACAAAAAAGATCTAGATTGTTGTTGTTGATGAGGACGACATTGTTGTTGCTACAGTGGTGCTCTATACGTAGTCCTATGACCGGTAGTCGGTCTACGTGGTGTAGAAAATACAGGTCCTTTGGGTGTATCATGGTGCCTAGAAGTCTACCTAATAGGTGTCTATTGTTGTGACACTCGATGCAATGTTTGTCATGTCTGCCTAAAAGGAGTCCTAAATTGACCCCCATTGTTCAACTCTTCTTCGAAAATAAAATCCTTCTGTACTACATCGTGCAAAGTCTGAGGCATCAAAATCCTCACCTTAGCATGAATGTTGAAGTTGAGACCAAACACAAACTTGTTAACCTTTAATTTCTTCGTGTTCAGATGTGGAGCGTATCTAAGAAACTCCATGAACCTAACCTCATACTCAGGTATTGTACGAATTCCTTGTCGTAAAGCATTGAATTCATTAAGTTGGCACTCAATGAACTCCTTAGAAAGGTACCTCTCTCAGAATTGTTCCTCGAACAATTCCCATGACACGTCTTCAATGGCCATGTTCAGTTGTAGAAAGAGTGTCTTCCACCAAAGAAGTGCACTCCCTTTCAGTTGAAATACCGCCATGTGGAAATTCATGTTGGAGGTATAATTGTGCAGTGCAAATCACATTGCCATATTCTCCAACCAAGCTTCGACGACTAAACCGTTTGTAGAACTGATGAACTCGGGAAATTTTACCTTCACGAGTTCTCTATGAACACTACCACTCACCACAAGAGGGCATTGTGAACCCTCATTGGACACAAATTCCCTTCCCTCATTGCGGTCACGGCGATTTATCATCACCTCAAACATCCTCTGAAAATACCTCATCATTCCCATGACGTCACCCATTGTGAATTTCTCTTTCTCATTATCCTGTCCTTCTACTAGTGGAGCAGATCCCTTGGGTGTTGACGTACTTGGAGGAGGTATTCCTCTTCCTCCTGTAGCCCGACGTCTACTCATTCTTCGTCCTCTAACGACGATACTTGTAGGGAAAAAATTTCATATTGTATTAGTGATACATCTTTAACTATTAACTATAAAACAATGGAAGGTGCAACGGGTCCCATGTCGCAGAGTAACATCCCTTCATTCACAACACAATGTAAGTAAATACAACGAAGTAGTAATTTTTATTTTTATTTTTTGAAATTGCAACAAGGATACGCATTATTTGGTGCGACAATTACATAATAAAATACAATTAGATACAAGTATAACAATAGGTAATTGATCTATTATTAAACAACATTACTATATTCTTAATCAACATCAACTTCACAACAAGGTCAATATACAATTATCAAATAGAATTTTAATAGGTCTAACATGTGTAATTCACTAACATCAGAGCATATGAAAGAAATCAAGGATAAATAATTTCTACCTGCCCATATCCTACCCTGCAAGGTTAGGACCTTCAAGACACATAATCAGCGCTCAAGTCCAGGATTCATCTGATTGATTTTGACCATTTAAAGTATCAGGGCCGGTAGTTGTTATGAGGAACATGAAGATATATATTACCCATAAGCCAATGCTAATCAATTTCAAGATCTAAATTACCTCTCAACATAAAACACATATAGTTCATCTATCAGTGACGCAAAATGTTTATGCAATTTTGTTATATAATATTTACTTCAGATTGAGCAAAATTATTTCCAAACTTTTGTTGAAATACAATTATTAATTTAAATTCAATCACAACCACAATCATGACTCACTACTTTTATTCCATTTCCATTCAAGTAATCTATTATTAATCAATACTAAAATCACCACTATAAGACATTTACGTCAATGGTATAACATGAATACTAACACCAAAAATTCTACAAATTTGAGATCAATAAGAAATTTCATTATTCAAGTTTATAATTATATCACCTTAATCTATAGTTGATTTATTTAATCATAAGAAATTAGTTGATACATCATCGTATCACAAATAACCTTACTTTAATTAGACTTACAAGTTTTACCCATTCTATGTTTTTAATTTATCGAGTAGTAAGTGTAATGTCGACAATAGTAGTTGTTCACTATATATAACTATTTTCTTCTATTTGATCCTTTTGAACTATAAAATTTTCTAATCTATATATTAGAAAATATATAAGGAAGAACAAAGTAAAACGTAAAGTGTAAAGTAAAGGAAGAACAAAGTAAAACGTAAAAAATTTTAATCTATATATTAGAAAATATATAAGGAAGAACAAAGTAAAGGAAGAAGAAAATATATATTTTGTTTACTATAAAATAAAGTAAAACGTATGCACAAATTCCAGCATATAAGGAACAACAAAGTCGCCCAAAGTAACCATTTGAGAGATTCAAATGTAAACAAGATTGCTCTTAGAGATAGGATCTAATGAACTGGATTGAAATCCTTCTAGAGGAATACCGATAAATAAATAGAGGATAATGGATATTCAAGTTTATCATTCATAAAGGGAACTACTTCGATTTTTCTCATTATAGTAACCTTTGAATATCATCTTTTAGCAATGTGAGATCCCAAAAGAATGTGACTATATGAGTCAAGGGGAACAACTTCTGGTGCGTTAAATTAAACAATCTGCAAATCAATCCTAATTTGACCATATTACTACCAGGAAGATTGTCCAAAAGTCATTATGAGTTTTTAAGATATAAATTACTAACTCGTTAAATCGCTCTTTGAGGATCAATATCTCTGTAAAAACATTATACAAATTATAAATTCAATTGTGCCACAATTAAGGAAACTGAAAAACTGAAAGAAACAATGGTGTGGGTCCAAGTGGAATAGGTGGGTGGCCACCAATATCCACCTGGATCATAAACCCATAAAACGATGTACTTCCTGCACATTCGTCAGTGCTAGACGGTCCATAATAGCCTCAATCTTTGTTGGATCCACAACAATACCTTCTCCAAATATAATATGTCCTAAATAATGAATCTTCATCTGATAAAAAGAACATTTTGACAGCTTCCCGTACAACTTGTTTTCTCTTAAATACTATAAAACTAATCTCAGGTGTTCGTCATGCTCCTCTCTCATATGAGGGTAAATTGATATATCATTAATAAATACTTATATGAACTTATCCAAATACTCGCGGAATACCCCATTCATTAAACTCATAAATACACCTGGGGCATTCGTTAATCCAAACGGTAATACAGTGAATTCATAATGTCTGAATCTTGTCTTAAATGTTGTTTTAGGAATATCTTCCTCTTCAATTCACAACTGATGGTATCCCAATCTCAAATCAATCTTTGAAAATACTGCCACTCCCTTCATTTGATCAAATAAGTCATCAATTCTCAGTAACGGGTATTGGTTCTTGATTGTGGCTTTGTTTAATTGACGATAGTCAATGCAAAGCCTCCATGATCTGTCCTTCTTTCTTACAAAAATCATCGGTGCACCCCATGGTGACACACTTGGACATATAAGTCTCAAGTCTAATAACTCCTTCAATTTCATTTTCAACTCTTGCAATTCAGGTGTCAACATCTGATAAGGCGTTCTTGCAATCGGTTCTATTCTAGGTTTTAGATCTATGGTAAATTCCAATTCTCTTTATGGAGGTTAACTTGGTAGTTCTTCAGGAAAAACATCAACAAACTCTAACACTACAGGAAAGTCTTCCAATCTTTTTGTTTCACCTTTTTCATTAAGCACTAAAATAGCCTACAACTTACATCCCTTGTGAATATTTTTTTGTAGTTGTAGGGAAGAAATAAATCTCAACGACACTCCTTGGTTTCTTCCCACAATTTCTCTACTTTGTCCCAAATCATCAATCAAACTTAATCGTTTCGTCTTATAGTTAAGTATCGCGTCATGCAATTCTAACCAATCCATTCCAATAACAATGTCGTAAGATCCCAATATTGTGATATACAAGTTTACACTTGTGACGAAATCACCCAAATTATTGTTACAATCCTTAACTTTTCCTCCAACCTTTTGCTTGGCACCAGATGCCATTTCCACATATATAAACACATCTTGTTCGACTACCTTGACCTTAATTGTTTTAAGCGCAACACTATATATAAAACTCTCAGTATCTCATGGATCTACCAAAACACTAAACTGTTGATCAACTATCATACCTGAAGTCTCGATCATTGTAGACTGATGTTCGGCCTGGTGGTTATTAATCATTGCATGAATCCTATGGGCCTTGCCCAAATCTCCCATTGTCATCTGTCTTGTTGATCCGGAAAATCTTACCTTCTCAATAGGAAAATCTCTCTAGTAGTGTGGCTCTCGACAAGTCCATCATCCATTCTTAAGGTTGGTGCTCCTAGTCCCCGAGAAAGAATTTGTTGTTCTAGGGTTCTAAGGCCACAATCTATTCTACAAAAAAATCTAGATTGTTGTTGTTGTTGAGGATGACATTGTTGTTGTTGCTACAGTGGTGCTTTATACAGAGTCCTATGATTGGTAGTCTATCTACGTGGCATAGAAAATACAGGTCCTTTGGTTGTATCATGGTGCCCAGAAGTCTACCTAATAGTTGTCTGCTGCTACGACACTCAATGCAGTATCTGCTACTATGATACTCGATGCGGTGTTTGTCTTATCTGCCTAGAAGGAGTCCTCCCTTGACCCCCATTGTTAAACTCTTCTTTGGCAATAAAATCCTTTTGTATTGCATTGTGCAAAGTCCAAGGCATAAAAATCATCACCTTAGCACAAATGTTGAAGTTGAGACCAAACACAAACTTGTTAACCTTTAATTTCTCTGTGTTCAGATGTGGAGCGTATCTGTGAAACTCCATGAACCTAACCTCATACTCTGTGACTATACGAATTACCTATCGTAAAGCATTGAATTCATTAAGTTGACGCTCAATGAAATCCTCAGAAAGGTACCTTTCTCAGAATCGTTCCTCAAACAATTCCCATGACACATCTTCAACGGTCATGTTCAGTTGTGGTAACAGTGTCTTCCACCAAAGAAGTGCACTCCCTTTCAGTTGAAAGACCGTCATGGGGACCTTCATGTTGGAGGTATAATTGCGCAATGAAAAGAACATTTTCGTATTCTCCAACCAAGATTCTATTAAAATATTGTGTAACTGCAAAGAATATTATTATCCCCTTTTGTGGATAAAGAAAAAGATAAAATATATATATTGACAAGTCGGCTCTATTGTGCCTAGACAAGACAAATGTAAATTAAAAAGTTAAAATGGACAGGTCGGCCCTGACCTAATTATTGGGGGGGCACAACTTGTATTTATAAGAGACCTGACACCTCATTTGTACACACACTCATCAAGCTCATTCTATCAAGTGTGCAAGTCTAAGAGTGATGCAGCTACAAGGAGAAGTGACATAGCTACAAGGAAGAGTATCTCAGTAAAGGTGAAGGTTATCTTCATGAAGGAGTATCTTGGTCTAAGTGGTGTTCTACTCTGTTCTGGTTAGGGTTTCTGGTGGATCTTTTGTTTGGTGAGATCTCTCTTGTGAGAGACATTGTACTTGGTTATTGAATCTATATTAAAGAAGTTTTGTTGGGTTTTCTTCCCCTTGAGGGTTTCCGAAGATAAATGCTTGTATATTTTGTGATTGTGTTTCTTTCAGTAATATCCTTATTATGTTGTTGTTATAATCAAGATTAATAATAACAGATTAAGCAATAAACTTTAACATGGTATCAAAGCTAAGCTTAAGAGAGCATCTTTCATAGAAAAAGAAAAAGGTCATTGTTGTTGTATAAGAAAATTATGGCCTTTTATTAAAGAGGAATTTCAGCCCAAAGATCATCTAGAAAAGTGCATCCTAGCCTAAGGAAATCATTGGCACCTTCAGTGCACCTTTTCAGTGGATAAAACTCCCGGAAATTGAAACCCTAATTTTCACCAGTACCAGAAAAACAGAAGTACCAGGAAACCAAAAGTACCAGAAAACTGAAAGCACCAGTCCAGAAATCCGCTAGTCCAGTTTCAAGGGTCAAAAATTGGAATTTTCATAAACTGACTATACCAACATACTCGCCTCAGTTTAGCGCATCTTTTGGTGAGTTCAATTTTCAAATCCAAGAAATTTAATTTTTTTATTATTACTATAGCTCAGAAGGCTAGGTTTTCTACTGCAAGAAAGAATGGCTATCGGTATGAGGGTAGAAGACAAGCTAGAAGGATCTAGAAACTTTAGATCTTGGAAGCATAGGTTGCAAATGATTCTAGACGAGAATGATATCCTAGAACATGTTACAATGGGTGTACCAGAACCAGAGGAAGAAGAGCAAAAGACCAAGCACAAGAAGAATGAAAAGAAAGAAAAGAGAATCGTGTCAGATTCAGTAAAGGATCACTTGATCCCTCATATATCTGAACTACAAACAACAAGGCAAATGTATGAAGCACTCAACAGGTTATATGAAAGMAAAGACATCAKCCAGAATCTTGGCTTAAGAAATCAACTTCGTAATATGAAGATGAAAAACTTAGAATCTGTCTCATCCTATCTTATGAGAGTTTCTCATATTAGAGATCAACTTGYAGCTATTGGAKATGCCATTAGTGACAAAGAGCTTGTAAYCACAACCCTAAATGGGTTTCCAACATTTGGATTCCTTTTGTACAAGGAGTGTGTGCAAGAAGCAAGTTACCCAMGTTTGATAAGTTATGGGCAGATTGCACACACGAAGAATCTAGACTTGCAAACCAACAAAAGAGATTAATTGTTGAYGAAGAGGAAGCTCTTACAACTCAAAAGAACATAAGAAGTTACTTCGAGAAGAACAATAAAGAAGCTAACTCCGTAAAAGTTCCAGATAAGAAGRAAGATGTTTCAAAGATCAGATGCTACAACTGTCAAAAGTTGGGACACTTTTCCTATGATTGTCCTCAAGGAAAAGGGAAAAGAAAGTATCAAGCACATGTGGCAGAGGAAGAGGAATATCCTCCCTCAAAGAAAKCTTTAGTAGAAATTGAGAAATATGTACTTTCAGTTGAAGATAGTTGATCTAAAGAAAATAGCAAATGGTGGAGTCTATGGAGCCTCCCCACACAAAAACAAAAGATAAGTATTCATGATTATTTTTAGTATCTTGTTTACTTTAATACTTTATCATTACAAGTTAGATTTTTGTGAGAATGTTAATTAACTTCATTTTATTTCAGTGTCTATGCAAATTTATGAAGTATCAAAGAAGAGGTTAAAGAAAGAGATAAAATATTTATTTCAGGTATGATCACTCATGAGAGTGACAAAGTTATGTGTTTAGCTATGATAGTAAGGGAAAATTTGGTAATTTCATAGCTAGAATGAAAAAGAGTTCAAAAGGCTTATTGATGATTAGGGTTTCAGATGTGTACATGGTTGAACAAGTTTTGCTTAAGAAAAGATGTGTACTACTCTGATAGAAATCATGATATAGTTTCATTTGATTACTACTTATTGTTAATAAATGATTGGCTAACTGACATATCTCAGAAAGCATACGCTAAGTAAGTTTATGGGTCTCGGAAGAAAGAACTTATGCCTTGACTTGCAGAAGTTAGACAACATGAGAAGGACTTATTATATGGTGACAGTCAGTAAGAACCAGATAGTATCAAATATTTATATGGGAGAAGGAGACTCCTAAAGATGCAGAATAGAAATTTTCAAGATGAAGAGAAAGATGGATACTCAGATATAGTCGATGAGATGCAGAGGGAGCAGGTTGATCCAGTATGAAGTCAGAAAGAAAGAAATGCTTGAACTCAAGAAAGCACCCAAGATATTACAGAAGATAACTTCAAGGATGATGATTAGAATCTCTTAGTTTGGTGCAAGAGGGAGCTATGTCTCTGAGTTCTAAATGGAGGATCGTGATTTGGTGTAGTTAGGAAAGAATATGGATGGTGCCCAGCAGAAGGGTAGCATGGTATTATACCATGGAAAGATTTTGGACCACAAGAGATTTTTTTCAAATCCCATAGCTAGACCTTCGTAGAGAAGGAAGAGACCTTCGTAGAGAAGGAGAAAGAGAAGAGACCTCCATAGATAAGGAATGAGAAATCCCACAGGTAGACATTCATAGAGAAGGAAAAGAGAAGAGACCTTCGTAGAGAAGGAGAAAGAAAAGAGACCTTTGTAGAGAAGGGGAATGCAAAATTTTCCAAGGTTGGCCTCTATCCAAGTGTTGAGTTTTGGATACTCTAGGGACATGCTAGAATACCCTCGTAGAGAGGGGTGTGACCACCCTCATAGAGAGGAGTGTGGATGTTTCTCCAAGGGGCAGCGGGCAAATACTCTCCTCTGGCCAAGGATTGAGTAGCCTGGAACACAAACCTTGACCATGTGGAATGGTTAGTTAGCTCTTGAGGTTTGTGTCGTGATCCTACGTGGATCATGGAAATGGAGTCTATTCTTACCCAAGCTAGCATCTTAGCTTCTCTAGTTCATGTGGGATGACTAGGAGTGAAGCTATGGTAGTAGTCCTCCCCAGTGGATGGGTGAGATAGATGACTACAAGAGAAGGGAGAACATAAAAGGAATGGAAAAACTCATAGAATATATTTTGTGTGAAGATAAGAAAGAGTATTTTCTGCATGAAGATGAAAGATAAGAAAGAGTATCTTCCACGCGAAGATAAAGAGAACAAAAATTCTTTAATATGGATTCATGGAGAACCAGTCAGTGATCGTGATGCCACATGACCAAGTGGATTATATCGATGCCTCTTGGTTCCCAGTTTATAATGTTATCCAGTTGATGTTGTTTCCTAGTTGATGATGTTTCCCAGTTGATGATGTTATCCAGTTGATGTTGTTGTCCAGTTGATGATGATTATCTAGTTGATGATATTGCTTAGATAATATTGTTCAGTTGATGATGATTATCCAGTTGATGATATTGCTCAGATAATATTGTTCAGTTGATGATGACATCCAGTGACCTGTCAAAAGAGAAAGAATATCCTTCTTGTTAAGAGGGAGTGTTAAAATATTGTGT
>ML806667.1:0-10890 GCA_009831015.1 Picea engelmannii
TTTCAAGTTCACTAGAACTAAACTCTTCAATATTCAACTGTTAACTTGGAACCTAATTGCAGATCTTACTTCTTAAGTAGCTCAATTTTGAGATCGATTTGCATTTTGAAGTGGGATCTAAGGTCTTCCTTTTTGCTTAAATCTTATGCTTAGATCTAATTTTGATGATAGGTAAACTCTAAATGTGCTATATTTCTAATCTTTATTTGATTTTATCTTAATGATGGAAAACACATAAATCAATCTTATGGTGTAAAGGTTTAAAAATTTGCTTACATGGTTGGATAAGGAACTCAACGATTTGGCTTAAAGCTTGATATCTATGCAATGTTTGGCACTTCACATACTCATAAGGCTGCAAACAATGAATTGATGTATTACCTAATGGAATGTTGGATTGCTAAGTGAATAAACTATATCATTTCAAGCCTATTGTGGTTTTGAATTCATAAAGATCCTACTTTACCTATTTAAGTTGGTTAATATCTGGACACAATACATCACACTACAACAACGTTTGGGCACCTTTGTGATCATAACTTTCACATTTAATAAATCGATGCACTTACGGGTGGAACAACCAAACAAATTAAGTGGATCTCAGCTTTGTTTATTGTTTAAATCTGTGGTTGAAGGCAAGTTTTCACTTTGATGCAAATGTTGATGTATATGACATGGATTTGGGATTGATACATGTGTGCGAAACGTATTTAAATCAGCCTTAATACAAAATTTTAAAGAAAACTCATGAGCTTGGCATATCACTATTGGTGCACGCAATTCAACATCTAATGTTTTTACAAACAATCCACTAAATTACCTAATATCAAAGCACATGGTTTACTCTTTTAAATCTGGATCTTTCTATTCATTTTGTGCTGGTATACTATTGTTCGTCGTACTGTTGGATACTGAATACAATATCTTAAATATAACTGTGGTAATTAACTGATATAAATCTGATGGATAAAGGAAGAATTTAAGTGTTGCTTCACCATTAAACTTTTTTAGATTGGTGAATAGTATATCAGGGCTAATTATGTTTCCACACAATCTTTATTGATTTAAGATCAACGTCTTTGTCCTAAGGAATCGGTTTATAACAACAGTAATAACCATCATTTAATTTCATGCAGAACATACTTTGTATCTTTTAGGTAAAGTGAATTCTGGGAAGCATCTTACTATTCTTGAGGTCTGATATATGTGACAATAGTGGGCTAATAATACTCTCTAAAGACATTGCCAAAACTTAATGCAATCTCTTAAGTTCATTAAGATATCAAATCTCTCAAGTTCATTTCCACATTGTCATACTCTTAAGACTTGTAATTTGAACATTGTGAGTGCCATTCTATTGGCCAATGAGATATTCGATGATTAAGTAAACTTAATTTACTTTGTGTCATATTCTCTCTATTGTTTTTTTCAGCATTAAATGATCACACTTTATAACAATCACAAATTTGTCTCATTTACACACCATCAAGGCTTGTTTAATCTAGAAACAACTCACATATATTAACTTGTTTTTAATCATTTACACATCATCAAGGCTTGTTTAATCTAGCAACAAATCACATATCTTAACTTGTTTTTAATCATTGACAGTAAGTTGGTGAAAAGTTGCAAATCAATCTAGTCCAAGTAACTCTCCCATTGCTACACCTGATTGGGCTAGATAGACCACATGGATTCCCCCCTAGGTTAGGGTATCTAGTCTAAAGTGTTGGGCAAGGATACCAAGGTGACAGTTGGTAGCTTGCATGTAGTGCCTCTAGGCTCTCCCACTAAGGTTGGAACTTTTCTTTCTAGGAGAGAGTTTGAGTGGTAACAATGGGCAAACGAAATGCATACAACATACTATTTTTGAATGGTAGCCCCACTAGAGGAGTGATAGGAGTCAAACTTGAGAAGGCATGGTCCATAAGGAAACCAAAGCCAAGTAATTTTTAAATCTTTGGTTCAGTTTCTTCTAAAGTATTTTTGAAGGAAAATAGTAATAGCTTTGATGACAGGGGTAGTAAATTGTTGTTTGTTGGTTATTCTGATAAAAGAAAAAGCATATACACTTTTGGATCCCTGTACAAACTAGGTTGTGAGTAGGGATGTGAGAATAGATGAACAATCAAACCTGAACTAGGTTATTTCAGGCCTTAGAAATGGATGATGCTTGCTAGTTTGAATATGAAAACTTGGTCTGTAGGGCGAATAAGTGCAGGGAGATAGACAATCATCATGCAGTGATGTGCAGGTTGCAAGGGAGGAAAGAGATGTTGAAAATGATTCAAGAGAGGCAGAGAATGCCACTGAATCAGATGATATAGAGAAGATCTGCAAGCCTCAAGATGTAGAGGAAGAGATTCTGCAGCCTAATGCTGGAGGAACAAGAGGAAGACATAAAAGAGAAGGTATGCAAGGTGTGCAACAAGTATCTAGTGTTTTGGTTTCTTAAACTCTTCTGAACCTCAATTTGATACAAAACAAGGTTATAATAGGCAGAAGGTAGCATTCATCATTGCTCCTACAATAGAGATGGCCCAGGACTAACTTTTGTCAACTCATTACTTAAAATAAAGGCATTTTTCTCAAAATTAAAGCATCATTGAGAAATCATATCTCTTATTTTCATGGCTATTTTTTCTAAATATTGTGGTTTTTTTCAAAATATTTCATTATTTCCTATTATCTTTGGATAGGTTCTTCTGCACTCTCCGTTGTTGTGCAATTTCAAATCTTTAAAACAGATCACTAGTCCAATATGTCACAAATTCCATATAAGGCTGCTGAAAAAGGCAATCTAATTTTGACTCATCCATGAAGTAGAATATTCTATGAAATACTACTAAAAAAGGCACCCTAAAAAACCACTAATTTTTCTTTATTCAAGTAGTAGTCAAATTATCCTATCCAGTTGTTGAAGGGAAAACACCGAGAAAAAAACACAAAACTGGGTATTCTGGAAAATGACATAAGAATGAATGACTTTAGAGCTATATTTAACAATAATCTTGACATTGATTAGCTTTCAAGTAAGGCCACCCTTTTCACACCTTACCTCAGATCTAGTTAGCAAGCAAATCCAACATAAACATGATAAGGTTTTTGAATGATTTCTATAATAATAACCTTAAATATATAGATCATAAGGTAGGCAAGTTGATATGATGTTGACAAATGATTATAATATCAAATTTCAGCCAGAAAATAGAGAAAATTTCAATGCATGGCTCTTTAATAAACAATCCAATAATAATAGAATAGGGGCAATGGTAGAGAAAAACATTGGTATTTCTCAATGATATTCTTGGAATAATTCAACAATATATTCTAAAAAGGGATAACATGCTTACTACAACAGATAGAAGCTAATAGGCAGCTTGATTCACAAAATTTTCAACAGGGACCCACAGGACTATACCACATTTCAAAAGAAAATATTATTGATGAGGGAAGTGTACAAGACTAAGAGAAGTATATGAGACATGGTTTTCTCAAATGGAAATTAAAGACTCAGAGAATAACATCTTCAAATATCCATAGGTGTACACTGGGTGATGAATCTTTTAAACCTGGGAATAGAGTTGAAAATACGATTCTCAAGACTCTTAGAAAAGGGAGTAGAGCAAAGGCCTAACCAAACAACCACCAAATCTTATCTAGGGTAGTGTGAGAGAGAAATCTAATGAATTTCCCTCTTTGTTTCAACTCTGCTTGAACATTGTCATGAAGAAACTGCTCCATTTCCCGTAAAACCTCTTTATACTCATCTTTATCAAGTTTTCCAATTTCTCCTGATGGATCATAATCCCACAGTGCATCATCATTATTAGGAATAAAATCACTCTGACTATCCCCATGACATTACTGCTTACATTTTTGAAGTTCATCTGAGATTATCTACTCAAAATAAGAAATTGCAATTTCATGAACAAAGAAACATCAGTATTTATGGAAGTCCATTATCTGCAATTATTCTTCAATCATGTTATTTCCTTTACTAAAGAGGAAAATATGCATGTCTTTATCATGCCAAAATATGTGTAAAACACCCAACCATTTGGACACAAACCATGTGCATAAAATATTAATTTCTATAAAAAAAAAGAAAATCAATGACTTTGGCTTCTTACTATATACTTCGAAGACAGTCAAATTCTAGGAAGGGCAGTCCTCAACAGACATGAAATAACCCATACAATGTGATATTGTATTTGTCCCTGCTCTTCACTGTTTCCACTCACCCTTCAATGTAGGTAAGGTAAGATAATTGTAGGGCCTTTCCACTCATTATTTGAGGGCACCCATGGAAAAATACCTATGAATCATTGCCAGTACCATAAAACTAGGGAAAAATACGTAAGGTAAGATAACTACGGGGCCTCTCCACTCGTGATTTGAGGGCACCCATGGAAAAATACCTATGAATCTTTGCCAGTACCATAAAACTAGGGAAAAATACCTCTGAATCATTTCCATTACCAAAAAATGGGGGCAAAAAACGACTGAATCATTTCCATTACCAGAAAATGGGGGCGAAAAACCTCTGAATCATTATCACTACCAGAAAATTGAGGTGAATGGGAGGATCTGGTTCAAATTTTAAGGGGCGAAAATGGATTTCCATGCTCTTCCCTCAAAAATATATGTGGGCTAAGGGTTATATATATATATATTTTTGAAATAAATTTGGGGCTATATATAGGTAAACCCAAAAAACCTCCTTATGTAAACAATTCATCCAACCAAAATTCCAAACCTCTTAATTTCTCTCATTGGCGAAATTTCGACCTTAAAATCACCTATGGCAAGGGAACGTGGTGTAATCAGATAAAGACAAGTGTCAAAGTATAGTTGTAATTTCAGATATGCGTCAGTCACGAATCTAAGTGACATGTGGTAGCCGCTCAGTTAGTGCCACGTCAACAAGTGATTTCATCAAGTGATGTCAACAATTTACGTCACTCCGAGAGTTTTTACTTCTGGAATTTCACCACTAGCAAATGGATGAAGTCCCAAAGTTATGAAATGAACAAGAACTGTCAATTCAATTATTGATCAATTCTTGACCAACGATTTACTTGAAATGCCTCTGATAAGCCTGGATTGTACATCTAAACGAAGGATTGAATATTGACCGTTCGATCTATTTCGGCGAAATCTGATTTGGGAGATTTGAAAGGTTTCAAAGTCCCGAAGTCTCGAAGGAAGAAGTACCGAAGAAAATGGTCCCAACACTGGACATGTGGGGGATAAAAGGAAAAGGGCGAATGAAGAAGGCAATGCTTAAATTAAGAAGCCTGTGGTCACATATAAATGGGTTGAAGGAAGCGCCTCTACATAACTCGGTTTCTGCAAATATTGATAGGAATATGGAATCAATTTAAAAATAAATCGATCCATACCTTTGATCGATTTACGAAAAGCACTCTCACTAAATTAAAATAATTAACAATAAATGTTTGAATAATAAAAGTGATTATTGTTAATGTTAAAATGAAGAGGTGCGATGGTCCAAACAAATGGACACAATGTTTCATAGCTCACACCATTTGGAAGAGTATATAAACAAGAAGGAGTGATGAGAAGAAAATGTCTCTCCAGTCCAGATCAGAAGATCAAAAGTAGAAGCAGATTCCAGGAAGGAAATCTGAAGATACTTATGCAGTGAGGGTGGAAGGGAGGAGCATGGAAGGATTCATATCATTAATAAGCAAATTGTAAAAGATAAGGGAGTTGGAGCTTCCTAGGGTTGGTTCCCTAAATACAAGGGAGTTGGTGCTTCCTAAGGTTGGTGCCCTAAATACAAGGGAGTTGGTGCTTCTTAGGGTTGGTGCCCTAAATATGAGGGATTTGGTGCTTCCTAGGGTTGGTGACCTAAAGAAGGGGATCTGTGTCTCCTAGAGTTGGTGCTCTAAAGAGGATTGGTGTCTTTCACTATTAATTATAAACCTTGTAATTGATGTTAAATATATTTATATAATTGTTTTTTCATACAATTCATTGTTGATTCATTATGGTAATCAATAAAATATAAAAAGTAACTGATAAATGTTGAAAAAGGGTAATATTGATTCACCCCCCCCTCTCTGTATTCCAACAATTGGTATCAGAGTGGGTTCCTTCAACACACTCTAACAACTGAAAGTTAGATCCCGAAGATGTATGGACAAGAGGGAATGTCTAACAACAAAGAACTATTGTTCAATGCAGGAGGTTATGCTCAATGGAAGATAAGAAAGAAAAAATTCTTGTTGGCTCTTGGTTTTGATATCTGACAATTTGTTGAAGATGGTTACATTGCACCAACTTCTCCACCCACAGACGTAGTAGGCAAGAAAATCTGTAATGACAACTCAAGAGAAGTCAATTGAATTCTAGGAGGGTTGACTAATTCTATATGTGTGAAGGTTATGCATTGTAAATCAACCAAAGAAATCTGGGACAAGTTGGAGGTTGTATATGAAGCCAAACTACAGACCTATAGAACTCAATTTAAAAATCTGAAATGAAAGAAGAAGAAAACATTGTTGAATACTTTCATAGGGTAGATGAAGTGGTCAATTCAATCAGAGCAGCAGGAGAAGAACTTGAATATAAACCTATTATGCAAAAAATACTAAGGTCATTACCTATGAGATATGATGCCAATATATCTACAATTGAAGATAGGTCTGATCTTGACACACTCATAGTTGATCACCTCCGTGGAATTTTTATTGCATATGAAATGAGAACATGGAATGATAAATAATCAAAAAAGGAAACAACCTTTAAATCATCTAAAACGAGGTAGGATAAAAATACCAATGATGAGTCATAAGATATATCTGATGAGGAAACTTCCAACTTCATAAAGAAACTAAAGAAAGGGACATGGAAATACAAAGGGAATATTCCTCTAAAATGTTTTAATTGTGGAACAATTGGACACTTTTCCAATAAGTGTCCCTATCCCATACAGGAGGAAAATGATGAAGAAGTTCACAACCAGGAAAGCCAATATAAGAAGAAATTTTATAAGAAAAAGAAAAACTTCTACTCGAAAGAAGATATCAACTCTTCATACATGAGTGAAGATGAAGATTCAAAGCTTTTGTTTATGGGAATGAAAACTCAAGATGATAAACATTCAGAAGATGAAAAAGAAGGGAACTTCACAGAAGAAATACTCAGTGTAAGTGAAGAACTAGGAAAAACTAAAAAACAAAACAGGGTAATAAGAAGAGAGCTTGTAGAGATTAAAGAAGCTACTAAATCAAGAGAGAGGAAAGTTTCCAAAACACTCAAGGATTCAAAAAAAACCATCAGTGATTTAAATTCCCATATCTTGGAAGCTAATAAAACTGAAGAAATCATTTTAAAACAACTTAGTGATAAAAAACAAGCATGTGAGAAACTAGAAGCTGAGATCAAGCGGCTAAAAAGTGAACTTGAGAAAGAAAAGAAGATATCAAAGTTTGGAAATAGTTCAAAGATCTTGGATGAAATTATCAGTAGCCAAAGGTCACCAAACAACAAGACTAGTTTGGGATACACCCAAGACTCAACTTCTACATCACAAGGATCTGTCAAAAGACCAATTAATTATGCAGATGCTCTAAAGGGATCCTTAAGAAGAGAAGATAATAAGAAAAATATGATACCATTGAACATTGTTCCACATAAACAAAAATCAACATTCCCTACTAAAGTAATAAATGACAGGAAGAATACAATCACTAGAAGGAATCCCCTTGATAAATATCTATTCATTGGATATTGTTACTCTTGGAATAATTTTGGACATAAGGAAGTACACTACAAATCTTATGGACAATACAATCATAGAAATGTCCATAGATATAAGAACAATAGGTACAATACAGAGAAGAGAAACTACAACTCATTTACTCCTTTGCAAAACTTCAATATTGAATGTAAAAAATGCAACAACTATGGTCATAAAACCAAAGAATGTAGATTACCAATGCAATCCTTAAAAATAGGAAACCCTAACAAACAGAATAAGAAGACATGGAAAACAAAATCTGAAGTACCAAACAAGAAAGATGATGAAAATATTGCTGCTGAAATTGATGAAGTTAATAATAGGAGATTGGTGGGTAAAAATTATAATAAGGAATATAATAATCAAAGCTATGCATACAAAGTAGATGAGACTCAAGATATGAAAAATCCTAAATCAAAATATGACACAAATCCAAAACTTGATAATGTCATAAAAGAAGATTATCCATTACCCAACAAATGGAAATTAATAGAGGAATATTCTCAAGACAAGGATAAAGAAGATTTTGGTGCACATATGATCCAGATTATTTTCGGCACGAAATGAGAGCGGAGATATAATAAAGAAATGCACAGAGATATCGCGTATATCCAATAATATAACTAAAATATATCAGAGATGCAACCATAAACACAGAGATACAGTAATACATGATTTCTATTAATGAAAGAAATGTACAGAGACTGTAAAAATACAGAGTGAAAGACTCTCTGGAATGGTGGCAGCTTATCTCTGAGAAGAGATGTGACGACTACTCGCATTCGCAAGAAGATGGTTACAATGAGGCTCTGTAGGCCTTTTTACAATAATCGGGAATGCCAAAAGTCCTAGACATCCAAAAACCTAACCCTAGGAGATGAAGCGCCAAAAGTCATGTGGGCCCAGTTTGGGTAAGTTGGTGCATCAACTTCCCGGGGTCGTAACGTTTGCATACGATCTCCGTTTTAGGCGTGTGATAGCTCGTTGGAAAGGTATCATCGAGGAGATTAATTTTGGGGGCTCAATTATGCCTTCATCTATCATTGAGAACCTTGATCTCGAAAAAACTTCATTTAGGCCCTCAAAATGGCCCCGAAAGCGAAAACCTGCTAAAAATAGTAAATTGCCAAAATGGTCAGAAAACTGTTTTGAACCATTTGAAAAAGGTGGGTGGCCCCCGATATCCACCTGGATCAACATAATAGTGGTGTTGATGATGAATCTTCAACAGTCGAACAAAAATAATATTTGAGTGATGATTATCTCAAAAAAAATTCAATCCTATTTAATGGTACACTGAAACTCCTTCTCAAAGAAAATTAAGGGACGAAGAATTTAGGGAAGAGATAAAATTCATTCCTGTTGATACTCCTATGAGCATTGAAGCACATAAAAATGAATAGGATCATTGAAAGCATCATGGTTTAATGATATAACTCTATGTAGGATCTGACATATTTTATTGCAGGTCTTTATCTTCCCAGGAACAATGCAGGTTATGTATTGGTCTCATAATGGTTACAAGTGGACAAAACCCTAAATCGAAGTTACTATGTGAGAAAGAAATGGAATGAATGGAAAATTCAGCAGCAGTGAGGTGATGATGGAGATAGATTGAGTAAAAATATGAAAACGAAAAGACTGGAAACCAAAATTTCAGAGATAGTGGTTGTGACAGAGAAAATCTGAAAGATATATTGGTTGGTCGATGTGTGCTTGAGTTGGTTGGACAACTAGATCAATTCTAGTTGAATATAATACATTCTATCAGCAAGATAAGTCATATGGATAGAAAAATATAAAGTCTCCCAGATGAATTTAAGAAGTGGTGTACAGTAAAGAAGCATCTTGGTTAAAGACAGATACATCTGGTTAGAGATCTTGTCAAGAAGAATTGCCCCTTCAGAAACAAAGGGGAAGAGTTAGAAGCAGAGAGAGGAGATTGACAGGGGGAGTGATTCAGTTATGACAAGAAAAGTATGATTGTAGGAGGAGTTACCCGAGTTCAGATTTTGGTCAACAACATATAGATAGATAGAGCATTACCATAGGGGGAGAAACCCTTTTCCATTGATGTCAAAGGGGGAGAGTAAATTCATAGAGAAAAGAATCATCACAGGGGAAGTTTGTATGAAGTTAGGGTGTTTCCCTCAATGATAAAGGGGGATATTGTTTGACATATTGTCATTGATGTAATTTCATTGATTTCAACAACCGATGACCCACATGAAGCTCAGAAGGGAAAGCGCAGTGCAAAAACGTGATCGGTATCAAAATCCCCACATGAAAAACAAGGACCAGTGGATACACAAGTGCCAGATCAATGGCATGGATTGATTGCAGAGCGCAAAGGGAGAATTAAACTATACGTTATTTCCAATCCCACAATTATTCTAGATCGTTAGATCTCATCGTTTCAAATATCAACGACTGTGTTTGACTCATGAATAATCGAAAAACTTCAATTGCGGATTTTGGATGACAAATTAAACCACTCACAAGTTATGGTTCTGCAATCCACAATGATCTTTGGATCATTTTAAGTGGAAGGATAGGATAAGTAAATATGAATATCGTACGATCTATTCAGAGCACACCAAGGTAGCATTGGTAAACTTCAGCGCTGACCACTTCGGGAGAAAAAGGGTTGAGAACAAGTAAGATCACCCAAAGGTTGAAGTACCTAATAAAATGTGAACCGTCCTATATGAAGAGCACTTCGGGAGATATCAGGACCATCAGATCATGTTTAGTGGAAAGACAGAGTAAGCCACACATGTCCCGAAATAGACGCAAGCTGTCTGATCTAAGGAAACACTTCGGGAGATATCCTAACCATTAGATCGAGGAAATTAGAAGGATAGGATAAGCAAGGCCAAATGCACGAGATCCCGAATAGTTGAATTCCCGACAACCGTTGGATCGTGTTAAGCCTTTTCGAGTTAAAGAATGACCATTAGATGAAGTCAAGTTACTCGATGTAAGGTAGCTAGAGAGGTAGTGGGGGGGCCCAGAGGGCCCATAGTGATAATAGTGGAGGTCATTCAATGTAAGGTGGACTAGGTCCACTATATTATTAAATAAGGCCCACTATGGTAGTTAGATATAATAAATGTAAG
>ML806667.1:10990-24635 GCA_009831015.1 Picea engelmannii
AATGAAAACATGATCCAACAAATACTACCCTATCGGAAGTTATGACAGCTTGTATACCAAATGGACCACACTGCGGTAAGAAAGAGACCAAGCAGTGCCAAATTTCACAAATATCTTCCATACCTTGCGCACCAAGTTGGGTATCAAAGATTCGGAGTGACATCTGGTGCTCAAGTATCGTGGTTCTCTACATATATGCATCCAAACCGAAATTAAATTTCTGGACATCTCATCCTTGGGTGTGGCCTACCAATATGTCATCAAAATTGAGCAGAAGCTCAAACAAAAGACACGGCAAGTTGGGCCTGGGAACCCCTCACAAAAAAATCCAGGAAAGGGAGGCCCCAACCCACAAAACAAAGGAAAGAGAAAATATGGACAATATCAGGACAACCATTCCAAGTCGTAAGAAAAGAAGGACACCGGAAAGACAAAGAAAGATACCAGGAAGTGGTGCAACTTCCATAAGATCCCTTGGCATAACATTGTTGACTACCAATCAAAGAAGTCATTGGTGGCTAAAGTGAAAGCCTCTAAATCCGCTGAGGGTTCTGACTCTGAGCCAGAACCAGAAAGGGGAAGACGGATCATTGACGCAGAACCCAATGCCACAGTTTCTACCACCAAGCTCTAGCATGGTGAACCAGATGAGCCAAAAGAAGGAGAGTGCCTCTTCCATTCACAGATGTGGGTAAAAGGAACCCTGCTACACTTCATTGTTGATAGTGGTAGCCAGAAGAACCTCATCTCAGTAGAGGTCATCAAGCGACTAGCCCTTTTGACAACACCACACCCACAACCCTATACCACTGGATGGCTCCGCCAAGGAAGCGATCTTCATGTCAGCCAACAGTGTCGACTATCGTAGGACATCAATCCCTTTAAAGACGAGGTATTGTGTGATGTTGCACCTCTCTAAGTTTGTGATGTTCTTTTGGGAAAACCTTATTTATGGAAGCTTCATGATGTGTATGAGTCTAGGCCTCGTAGTGTTATTATTACTTTGAACAGGAAATTGTACAGGATACCCGAGGCAAACCCACCTAGTGATATTTTCTTGATCTCTTCTAAGAAATGCAAGAAGGTCATCTCTCAGATGGGGAAGTTTCTCTTCTTCATGATTCGCTCTCAGAATAAGAGAAAGATCACAGCCACATCTAGGGTCTATGCGTCCGACCTCTCCACACAGAAGAAGCAAGTAGATAAGGTCGTGGAAGAATACTCGGATATCTTCTCCTCACCTACCGGGGTACCTCTGCACTACCAGGTCAAGCACCCCATCGATCTGACCCTCGACGCACCGCTACCCAATGGGATAGTCTATAGCCATTCTCTATTAGATAATGAGGAGATCAAGTGATAGATCTAAGAACTTCTCCACAAGGAGCACATCCATCCCATCTCATCACCTTCATGCGGGAGCCCAATCGTGCTGGTATAGAAGAAAGATGGAACCTGGCGACTTTGTATTGATTACCGGTCTCTAAATAAAATCACAGTCAGAAACCGGTACCTGATTCCCTGAATCGATGACCTCTTTGATCAACTCACAAGGGCCAAATACTTCAGTAAGATTGATCTGAATTATGGCTACCACCAGGTCCCGATAGAACAAACAAATGTATGGAAGACCACCTTCAAGTCAAAGGAAGGCCTTTTTGAATGGTTGGTCATGCGCTTTGGTTTGACAAATGCATCAACCACTTTTATGAGGTTGATGGGTGATATCCTGCGATCATTCATGAATACTTTTGTAGTGGTGTATCTGGATGACATTCCCATTTACAGCAATACTTGGGCCGAACACTTGCAGTGTATTCAGTAGGTTCTGTAGACCCTACGACAGCTCAAGTTATACGCCAACTTGGAAAAATGCTCCTTTGGCATGGACAGGGTACATTACCTAGGATACATCATTGATCAGCATGGTGTACATGTGGATCCATCCAAGATCCAAGTCATTCGTGACTGGCCAACCCCAACCACACTCACTGAGCTTTGGAGCTTATTGGGCCTTGCCAATTTCTACCGCAGGTTCGTGTTGGGATTCTCTCATATTACATGGGCCCTCAGCCAAATAACCAGGGGTGGTGGTAAGGATAAATTTGCGTGGGGTTGGTCCCAACAATAAGCGTTTGATGATTTGAAGCAACTCTTGTGCTCATCCCCAGTACTTTCACTCCCATACCTACAACATCCCTTTGAGATAGAGACAGATGCTTCAAACTATGTTGTGGGAATTATTCTCACTCAGCACAACCACCCCATGGCCTATCATAGTGAGACACTATCATATTTTTTCCGTAAATACCCTAATTACAACAAAGAAATGTACTCCATTGTGCAAGCCTTCCGCCAATGGAGACACTACATTATTGGGAAGAAGACAATCATCCACACTGATCATAAGCCACTGCAGTTTATGCAGAGACAAGGAAAATGGAAGAATGACCTCCATCAAAAGTGGTCCACATACTTGCAGCAATTCCACCTCAACATCAAGTATAAAACAGGAAGCACCAATCACGTCGTTGATTGCCTCAACAAACTTCCAGTTGCGACACTCACCACGGTGCTAGACTCTTGCGGACATGAGACCTTTGGATGGCCCCAACTCTATGAGACAAACCTAGACTTCGCCACCACCTACCAAATGTTGGGGGAAACCACAGTTGTCGATAATTTCCATCTTTAGGATGGGTTGCTATGTCGTCTAGGCCATATATGTGTTCCATCAAGCGAGCGAGTGAAACTGATCTAGGAAGCCCACTACAGTCGGGTGGAAGGACACTTCAACATTGAAACGATAGTGGCGATGCTACAAAAACATTTCTATTAGTTGAAACTTCGATAGGAGGTCAGCAAGTATATCAGGTCCTGCACTGCGTGCGCGATTGCCAAACTGACCACTAAGAAATAGGGTCTGTACACCCCTCTTCCTACTCCTGACAAGCCATGGGAATCCATCTTAATGGAATACATGTCAGGCCTCCCATCCACCAAGCGAGGAAACGACTGTGTTTTTGTGGTTGTTGATCACTTTTCTAAGATGGGGATTTTGGTTGTCTGCAAGAAGAACATCACAGTAGAGGCCACTGCCAAGCTCTTCTTTGAAAGAGTCTGAGTACATTTTGGAATCCCAAAAACCATTGTCTCATATCGGGACATTCGATTTCTCAGCACATTCTGGTCAAGCCTCTGGTCACTGTTGGACACCAAGCCCACCAAATCCACGGCCTTCCACCCTTAAACAGATGGCCAAATTGAGGTCGTAAAATGAATGATTGTGCATATCCTTCACATGTATAATTCACATCACCCTTGCACATGGGATGAGATCCTTCCCTATTTCCATCATAGCTGCAACCGAGCCCTACATTGCTCAATCGACCACAACCCCTTTCAGGTGGGGTTGGGATTCCAACCATTGGGTCCCATAGATGTTTAACTTCCCCTTGCAGTCACCTCGACCGACTCATCTCCTGATCCAACTGAAGCTAAAAAATCCACCTGATTCATTGAACAGATCTAGCACATCCGCCAATAGTTTCAGGATATCCTACAAAAATCCAATGACAAGTACAAACAACGCCATGATCAACATCAGGTGCCACATAAGTTTTAGGTGGGAGACAAATTTTGGTTGCACTTGCAGAAAGAACATCTTACAGGACCCCATAGGAATTTTTTCCCACTCCATTATGGGTCGTACACCATCACCAAGGCCGTGTGGGATAATTCTTTTTAGCTCAACATTCCTCCTTTCCTTGGATTGCACCCAGTGTTCAACGTGGATCTCCTTCACCCTTATTTCCCACCATTATTGGACACCTCAGAAGTAGGAGAACAACAGACACCAACAGAGCTCAAACCCAACTGCATACAAAAGGAATCTAATGATCATATTGTGGACACACATATCAAGGGCACTCGATAACAAAGGATTCATCTTTATTGAGTCGTCAAAGTAGGGCAACTCCTGCACCAAGGCAAGTGGCTCACCCAGGGCCAAATTCAGTAGAAATTTTCTCATCCGATGGGGGACCTCAAAGAAATGGAGACCATTTCTTCCTAAGGATGGAGGATTGATCCAGGTGGATATCGGTGGCCACCCACCTTTTCCAATTGGCTCAAAACAGTTTTCTGGCAATTTTGGCAATTTACTATTTTTAGCAGTTTTAACTTCCGGGGCCATTTTGAGGGCCTAAATGAATGTTTTTCTAGATAGAGCTTCTCAATGATAGACAAAGGCATGATTGAGCCCCCAAAATGAATCTCCTCGATGATACCTTTCCAAATGGATATCATATGCCTAAAACGGAGATCGTATGCAAAAGTTACGACCCTGAGAATTTAATGTACTAACTTACCCAAACGGGGCCCACATGACTTTTGGTGTTTCATCTCCTAGGGTTAGGTTTTTGGATGTATAGGGTTTTTGGAATTCTTGTTTATTGTAAAAAATCCTTGAGAGCCTCATTGTAATCATCTTCTTATGAATGAGCGCAGCCGTCACATCTCTTCTCAGAGATAAGCCGTCACCATTCCAACAACCTTGTTTCTGTTGCATTTTACAGTTTCAACTTATTTCCTTATTGAATAGAAAAGCAGTTTTACTGTATCTCTATTATTTTATGTTAAGTACCTATTAATAATATGTATTCATTTCGTTCCGCTCATAAAATATGGATCATAATAAGAGACATTTCTTTCAAAGAGAATCTAGTACAAACATGTATGAACCTAATTGAAAAATCATTTTGAACCTAATTGAATGATTTTTCAATTAGGTTCATACATGTTTGTACTAGATTCCCTTTGAAAGAAATGTCTCTTATTATGATTCGTATTTTATGAGCAGAACGAAATGAATACAGATTATTAATAGGTACTTAACATAAAATAATAGAGATACAGTAAAAAAGGTTTTCTATTCAACTTATTTCCTTATTGAATATAAAACCAGTTTTATTGTATATCTATTATTTTATGTTAAGTACCTATTAATAATATGTATTCATTTCGTTCCGCTCATAAAATACGGATCATAATAAAAGAAATTTCTTTCAAAGGGAATCTAGTACAAACATGTATGAACCTAATTGAAAAATCATTGAATGATTCATCATTTTCTTTCCTTAAGCAACTTAATTCTTCACTTAATTTATCATAGTCGTAATTGTTAAAATCTGATAAAAACTCAATTACAAACTCAGACAAAGAATGAATCGAATTAGCCGGAAAAGATTCAAACCAATATTTAACCGAATTGGGAAGTTGAGAGCAAACAATCTGCATATAACATTAGGATTAATGATATTATGTTTTAAACATTTATAAAAAAAAATAGAAATACGGTCTACTGTAGATCTGTTCCCTTCACCATCAAAGGTGAGTTCTGAAAAGAGATCAGTTGTCTTGTTGGGAATAACTGGTAATGAGACATTGAAAGCATGTTCCAACACAGTGATTTGGGTAGAAGCCATGAAAAATTAAGAAATTGAAGAAATTGACTCGAAATAGTTAGCTTGTCATCTAACCTGCCTTCTAGTGCATTATAAGATGACACAGAAGAATAATTTATAAATCTGGAATTATGAAAGGATGAGGGGTGAAAAATTTAATCATTAAATTTACCTCAGCCCTCCTTCTAGCGCCATTTGTTGACGGGCGTTTATGACACACCATCAACAGGAAGGGAATAGTCTGGTCCAAGGTTGTCTAAATAACCCAATCCATTTCGAATAACTACCCATGACGAGTTTAACGGATTCGTTAGACGATAAAGGGATGTAATCTAAACTACGAAAAAAAAATAACTAAATATGCATTAATGAAGAACTATTATATACATTCACTATTCTCAGTTTTATATACAACATATACAAATAAATAGGTGAAAGATTTACGCGAAACCTTGTAAACTAAGGTTGTACAAGAGAATCGAATCTTAGGAAAAATTAAATAGATCTAGAACATACTATTAATCTAATTTTAATATTGAAACTAAAAAATGAAAATAAATGAATGTAAATAATAATGTTTTAACTTAAATAGACAAACTATTTAAGCTTAAATGTTAATTTACATTCACAAAATATAAATCAAAACAAAAAGAAAATCATTAACCTATAATTGGACAGTATTTAAAGAGAACTTTTGGTTGTGCCTTCCTGTATAACGTTGCTCCAACAACATGTCTATTAAGAGAAATCTATAGCAGAAGGTTGCATAATTCTAATATTGTGATAGTGTCAGGATAAAAATCACTTTGATTGACAATTTAAATCTTATTTAAAATGCAGAAAGAACAACAATCAAATCATGATCCTTAGTGAAGATATAATAGATTAATCGATAATAAGAAAAATCTCAATTGAACAATTATATCTTTACAAATATGAATTAGATGAATAAACTCAATATAATACAAGATTTGTATAAAAAATAATATAATCACCAAGATCAAGATAATTGGGATAATAGACTGTTAAATATTGACAAAATTAATACATAAATGATAGTGATTAACCATGTATTGATTAAAAAGAATAAATCTAATTTAAATTAATGCATAATCAATTACTGAAAGAATATGAAGATATTATAATGAAAACAAAACCATTTTACTCACAGGGGAAAAGCCATTAAGCAATCTGGAATTTCATATTCTTCTTCGAAAATACTGGTCCAGTCTCCCAAAAATTCCAACCATCTGTTACTCCTTTTGAAAAGAAAAAGTTTACAAAATAAATAATATACATAAAATAAAGGACAAAAATTATCCTTTGAATTTCTTGCTTCTCTTTGGCTCTAAACTTTCTCATATATTTATGCAATGAATGAATAGTTTGGGCGTCACTAATAATTTCCACCACCTGAACCTTGCCTCGTAAAGAAACAAAAATATATCTCACATTGTGAATTTGTTTGGGAAGAATCTCGTGAGTAAGCTAAATGGGTCCATTCTGCAGATGGGTGTTTAATTGTTTCTTTAGATTCCACACGGTTTGGTTGCAATCAGTCCCACAAAATTATGTCTATACTTGAACACATTTCCAAATCTTATCTGTTGTTGCTCACAAATTATTTACAACAATCCAATATTATGTTTGGATCCATTATCTTGAATGTATTTAGATAATAAAATCAAGCCATGATCATATCCATACCAAATATCTGATAATAAAAACCTGTGAAACAAAAATAAACCAATTTAATAAAAAAATTGTGAATAAAACAAAATCTAGAACGATAAAATTAAAATGAATTTAAACTAAAAACTAACTATAGGTTGTAAACAAATATTGTTTATATTTCCCTTCCAAATATGATCTTAAAATTCTAGAATCTTCAAGTTGATGGAGAGGAAAAAAATATTAATTTTGGGTTTTCATAAAATCAAACAAATGATAGATAAAAAAAATTATTTATTTTTATTTTTATTTTGAAATGAGATGCAAAATGGAAAAAAAAAATTAATTAATTAAACCCACCAAATGATTTTGTGAAAATGAGAAACTAACCAAGATATTATTTGATGAAGTATTGAACCCATTATTCAAAATAGTCAAACTTGTTAATGAGCAAAAGACGGACACATAATCATAATTTAAACCAAAGTAAATAGTTGATAAAAATTAACGTTTTTGTTTAAGTTGAGATTTCTATGCTCGTTTCTAAATTTTGACATATACTCTTGTAATGAATGTCTCATACTATGGTGAAAGTCTTAATTTTGTCTCAAAGCAAGCCAAGTTTTGGAACTATTTGAAAAGGTTGATTATGTAGCTCATTGTAATTGTCAAGATTCTAATGGGAGCCCTTTGAATTTTGTAAAAATTTAGGGGGAGTTGTTGGGGCCCAACACATTGCTATCAGTAATCAAAGTGTTCATTCTGGTGTATTATGTTATTATGCTGGTATTGTTTTGGTATTACTCTAGTTATATCCTTGTTTCTCTGCTATTTCTAGCTAAAATATTTATCTTCTGCATACTATTTTATATTTGGAATACTACATATGGGCTACATGTGTTGCTTGTTAGACAAGTGGAAAAAATAATATTTTAGTTGGTATGAGCACGAGATTCGGGGGATAAGTTCTCAGTCGACAGGGCTAGCCCACTGACCAAGGAGAATATGACCAAGATCATGGATCGGGGCTACCACTTTAGCGCGAAGCCACATGGCACCCACATACGACCTGCACCGCAGAGGAATGGGGGCGCAACATGATTGAAGGTCTAGAACTCAGCCATATTGCACTGCCACATGACCAGGAGCCCAGAGAATAGGGTGTGTGCACATTTTTGACCAATTTTTGGTTTTTAACCATATAGTTTGGATTTTAATGTAGATTTAGCCTGATTTTTGGAGGATTTTGCCCATTGTTTAGGATCTAGAGCCCTTTTTAAGGCCAAATCTTGGGGGGAAGTTGGGAGGAGAAACCCAACTTAGATTCTATAAAAACGAGAGGTTATTAACAGCCTTAGGGCATCCAAAATCGGAGAAATGATAAGGAATTGTGAGGTCCAAGCCATTTTTATGCAGGGAAGCCATTGAGGAAGCAAACTTTGGAGGCCATTTCTGAGAGCTACACTCAACCGTTTTTAGTGTCGTTAATTTTTTTGGATTCTTGAGGTCAAGAAGAACAAATCCAGACCAGTTTTTAATCCATTTGAGATACTTTTGATGTAATTTTTCAGCATTGGATATTAATAAGAAATCCTCCCCCACTGAGACAAAGGCCCAGAGACATAGGAAACCTTGTCTCAAACTTCGTTAACAATATTAGCATTATGGTTTGTTGATCTTAATTATTACTTTCTGTTAGGTATTCTTTATGATGGCTACAATATTATTTCATTAAAACTTCTTCTTCTCCTTACTTCCTAAATGGTAAATAAACTCATGCATAAACTTAACCATAGTCTTTAAAAGATCATTTTCGGATCAAGTGGTATCAGAACAGGTTGACTATTGGTTTTTTGATTTTGCATGATTACCAGAGAAAATCTAATTCGTGGTGAAGGCGATATTGTATAAGGGGATCTTGAGATTGGATCAATAAAGAGGACATTCCAAAGTGAGAGGATGGCATCAGAAGAAGGACTTTCTCAAAATGAAAGAGATTTTCAAAGAAATTTGTTTTCCATGTCAGAGATGGTAAAAGTGTTGTATGATGATTACTTGGAACGGAAGAGGCCTTTTCAAGGGGAATCCTCAAAGAAAGACAAAAGTGAAGAAGGAGACGACATGCCTAAACCTCCTCATTCGCCTCCTTCATCTCCATCTTCTTCTTCTTCTTCTTCAAGTACAAGTTCAAATTCTACTTCTTCAAGAAAACATTCCCATAAACATAATCCTAATATGTCATTACTTAAAATTGATGTAAAATTTGTTTTTCTTATGTATGATGGTGAAGTTAATGATAAGCAACATGATAAATGGGTTATACATATGGAGTTATATTGTAATGTGTAGAAAATCAAAGATGAGGCAACCAAAATCAGAATGGCATCGCTTCGTCTTGAAGGCACAACTCTCATCTAGTGGCAAAGTAAAATGCAACATGGAACGCAACAAGTTGGTAAGACTTTTCCATCGTGGCATGATTTTATTTCTGTACTTAGAAAACATTTCTATCCTTTGGGATATAAGGAAAAAGAATTAATTGAATGGAAAACTATTAATCTAAGAAAAGTATAGTCGGTACAAGAATATACAGTTGAATTTCATAAGATGTCTTTGATGTTAGATGTTTCGTTGACTATACAAGAAACTCTTATGAAGTATATAGGAGGTTTTCCTTCTTATATTCGTAATATTGTATTTATGTTTGGACCTAATAATCTCGATGAGGTTTATGTTCAAGGAACGTATATTAAAGTAGGGAAAACTGGATTTGTTGTATCAGGGGTATCATCGTCAGAGAAAGAAGGAAAAGGAAAAGGGAATGGGAAGAAAGAAAATTCAGCAATAGTGAAGGAAGGGGAGATCTCTTGCAAGCATTGCAAGAAATAAGGGCATGGTGATGACCATTGCTGGAAATTGCACCCAGAGAAGGGACCAAAGTGGTTCAAAGAGAGGAAAGGAAGGAAACAAATCTCAACAACAATATGACCAATAGACTTGGGGTATGATTGAGGTGATGAGTCTAAAATTACAACAGTTCGTTTGTCAGATAAAATTGGTGATGGTTTTGATTCTAGAAGTAAATTGTTTCATGTAAGTGTCATAATGAAACATACTAATATCAATACATTGATAGATAGTGGATCTCAATCTAACTTAATTTCAAAAGAAGTGGTTAAGAAATTGGGATTAAACACTAAGATGCATCACAAACCCTATTCACTAAATTGGATAAGAAAATATCATAAATTTCCCATAACAAAGAAATGTATCATAAAATTTGCAATTACATATATGTATGTGGTTGAAGTAATATGTGATGTGGTGCCACTATAAACATGTGGAATGGTCTTAGTAAACCCTTATTTATATGATCGCAATGCAATATTCTATAGGAAACAAAATCAATATCACTTAACTAAAGAAGGGACAAAATATGTTGTACATGTTCATCGTATTAAAGCAAATCAATCTCTTCTAACAATGGAACAATTAAAGAAGGAAACTTATGCAATTAATACACCAATAATTGTGCCAGGTAAAGAAGTTGATATTAATCATGAACATGAGATGGTTGTAGAATGGAGTTTCAATCATACTTTGCTTCAATATAAGTTAATGTCGTGCAAGAACATCAAACATATTGGTTCATTTGCAGTCATATTTATGATGTTATCGCTGCTAATGTTTTCTACATGGATAGTAGTGGATTCAGTAAGATATGAATGAGTTCAAGTGGCTAACAATATTCTTTCAGTTTTCATGGTTATTATGAAATTGGTTATGATGTGACAGATGCACATGATAGAGTTTAAAGACAAAGGACAAGTGGGGAGGACTATCTCGCACTTGATGACTGGTTAATACCCTTTTGGAGGACCAAAAGGTTTAAGTGGGGAGGTATGATCCAAATGGATCCAGGAAGTCCTAAAAATCAAAGTTCTCAAAATCAGACCAAAACAGAAGCATCATGTTGGTCTCGTCGTGTCAATTCCATCCATATAGTTTTTCCAAAAATGGACACCGTATGCGAATGTTATCGCGTTCTGAACTTTTTCCCAAACTAGAAAAAAGGTCAAATTCAAGGTCAATAGGTCAAATTCAACAGATAACGTCAACAGTACATCATGTTGACATCACCATGACATGTGGCAGCACCAAAGGTTGACATGTGGCAAGACGATTTGGCATTTTCAGGCTGAGTTGGCATAGTACAAATTTGATGCGTGGATTGTACGGATGCTAACATGGCAGTCCGTACAATGACGTGGCCTAGTGATAGTCTGACACATGGCATTATGGATGACACATGGCAGATACATGGATGTATGGTTTGACAGGTGGCAGTGACGTGGCACGCTCCATGGGGAACACATGGCAGGTAGGCTGACTGTGCAGGTTGACTTGGCAGTTGACTCGACTGTATGGACCATTAAAAGGCTGACACATGGCCCAATCACATGACACCATGTGTCACCCTAGATGAGGCCAAGGTTGGCTAGTCAAAACTTTTGCTGCACTTCATGGGGGTCGAACCCCTGACCTCTCGGGTGACCAACGAACTAAGCTCCCAGCACTAATCATATGGGATACATGTGTTTCTTGTTATGCAAGTGGAAAAAATAAGATTTGAGTTGGTATGAGCACGATATTTTGGGGATAAGTGCCTGGTCGGAAGGGCTATCCCACCGACCAAAGTGTATACTACCATGAGCATGGACTGGGGCTACCACTTTAGCACAAGGCCACATGGCACCCACATATGACCTGGAGCACGGAGGAATGGGGGCGCAACATGATTGGAGGCCTAACTGTTGTAATACTGAGAGGGGGGGGTGAATCAGTATTACCCTTTGTCAACAATTAGCAGTTACTTTTTATATTTTATTGATTACCACAATCACTCAACAATGAATTGTATGAAAAATCAATTATATAAATATATTTAACATCAATTACAAGGTTTATAATTAATAGTGAAGGACACCAATCCTCTTTAGAGCACCAACTCTAGGAGACACAGATACCCTTCTTCAGGGCACCAACCCTAAGAATCACCAACTCCCTCGTCTTTAGCGCACCAACCCTAGGAAGCACCAACTCCCTTTTATTTAGGGCACCAACCCTAGGAAGCACCAACTCCCTTGTATTTAGGGAACCAACCTTAAAAAGATCCAACTCCCTTATCTTTTACAATTTTCTTAGTAAGGATATGAATCCTTCCATGTTCCTCCCTTCCACCCTCACTACATAAGTATCTTCATCTTTCCTTCCCGGAATCTGCTTCTTCTTTTGATCTTCTAATTTGGACTGCAGAGACACTTTATTCTCATCACTCCTTCTCGTTTATATACTCTTCCAACTGGTGTGACCTATGAAACATTGTGTCCCTTTGTTTAGACCATCGCACCTCTTCATTTTAACATTAACAATAATCACTTTTATTATTCAAACATTTATTGTTAATTCTTTTAATTTAGTGAGAGTGCTTTTCGTAAATCGATCACAGGTATGGATCGATTTCTTTTTAACTCGATTCCATATTCCTGCAAATATTTGCAAAAATCGAGTTCTGCATAGGTGCTTCCTTCAACCCATTTATATGTGACCACAGGCACAGAACCATGGGCTTATTAATTTAACCACTGCCTTCTTCTTTATCCCTTTTCCTTTTAGCCCCCATATGTCCAGTGTTGGGACCGTTTTCTTCAGTACTTCATCTCTTCGAGACTTCAGGACTTTGCAACCTTTCAAATCTCCCGAATCAGATTTCGTCAAAACAGATTGGACGACCAATATTCAATCCTTCATTTAGATGTACGATCCAGGATTATCAGAGGCCTTTCAAGTAAATCGTCGGTCAAGACTTGATCAACAATTGAATGGACGGTTCTCATTCATTTTGTAACTTTGGGACTTTGGGCATTTGCTTGTGGTGAAATTCCCAAAGTAAAAACTCCTGGACTGACATAACTTCCTGACGTCACTTGTAGTCATGGAACTAACTGAGTGGATGCCACATGTCACTTAGATTCATGACTCACACATACCTGAAATGCCAACTGTACTTTGACACTTTTCTTTATCTGATTACGCCATGTGTCCTTTTTGACGTAGATATCCTTATGTGGCACATGTTCTTCTCCTGGATCTAACGGTCGGGATACTTCCTGAAGTGTTCCTCAGATCGGATGACTCATGTCCACTTTGGGACTTAGGCCTTCGGGACTTTAGGTAATTCGATTTATCTACATCCCAATTCTCCCAAAGTGAGATTCCCCGAAGTGTAAACCTCGAGTATTAAGAACCCAATACTGAATACAAAAGCACCACAATAGATATAGAAGAACAATATAGAAAAACACCACTTTATTATATCAAACCCTTGAGGTAGGGCAACACCATACAATGGATCCTATTGTGGAAGGGATCCTCTCCTGTTCACTTGCCTCTTTGAGGGGGCATCCTCCTATTGAGCTACCGCTCCAAATACAATACTTCTCTTCATG
>ML806667.1:30803-66419 GCA_009831015.1 Picea engelmannii
CGCACCTCTTCATTTTAACATTAACAATAATCACTTTTATTATTCAAACATTTATTGTTAATTATTTTAATTTAGTGAGAGTGCTTTTCGTAAATCGATCAAAGGTATGGATCGATTTATTTTTAAATTGATTCCATATTCCTGTCAATATTTGCAGAAATCGGGTTATGCAGAGGCACTTCCTTCAACCCATTTATATGTGACCACAGGATTATTAATTTAAGCATTGCCTTCTTCTTTCACCATTTTCCTTTTATCCCCCACATGTCCAGTGTTGGGAACATTTTCTTTGGTACTTCTTCCTTCGATACTTCGGGACTTTGCAACCTTTCAAATCTCCCAAATCAGATTTCACCGAAATAGATCGAACGGTCAATATTCAATCCTCCATTTAGATATACGATCCAGGCTTATCAGAGGCCTTTCAAGTAAATCGTTGGTCAAGAATTGATCAATAATTGAATTGACAGTTCTTGTTCATTTCGGAACTTTGGGACTTCGGGCATTTGCTAGTGGTGAAATTCCCGAAGTAAAAACTCCCGGAGTGACATAAATTGTTGACGTCACTTGATGAAATCACTTGTTGACATGGAATTGACTGAGAAACTACCGCATGTCACTTATATTCATGACTCACGCACATCTGAAATTACAACTATACTTTGACACTTGTCTTTATCTGATTACACCACGTGTCCTTGCCATAGGTGATTTTAGGGTCGAAATTTCGCCGATGGGAGAAATTAAGAGGTTTGGAATTTTGGTTGGATGAATTGTTTACATAAGGAGGTTTTTTGGGTTTACCTATATATAGCCCCATATTTATTTTCAAAAAAAAAAAAAAAAAATATATATATATATATATATATAACCCTTAGCCCACATATATTTTTGAGGGAAGAGCATGGAAATCCATTTTCGCCCCTTAAAATTTGAACCAGATCCTCCCATTCACCTCAATTTTCTGGTAGTGATAATGATTCAGAGGTTTTTCGCCTCCATTTTCTGGTAATGGAAATGATTCAGTCAGTTTTTGCCCCCATTTTTTGGTAATGGAAATGATTCAGAGGTATTTTTCCCTAGTTTTATGGTACTGGAAAAGATTCATAGGTATTTTTGCATGGGTGCCCTCAAATCACGAGTGGAGAGGCCCCGTAGTTATCTTACCTTACATATTTTTCCCTAGTTTTATGGTACTGGCAATGATTCATAGGTATTTTTCCATGGGTCCCCTCAAATCACGAGTGGAAAGGCCCTACAGTTATCTTACCTTACCTACATTGAAGGGTGAGTGGAAACAGTGAAGAGCAGGGACAAATACAATATCACATTGTATGGGTTGTTTCATGTCTGTTGAGGACTGCCCTTCCTAGAATTTGACTGTCTTTGAAGTATATAGTAAGAAGATAAAGTCATTGATTTTCGTTTTTTATATAGAAATTAATATTTTATGCACATGGTTTGTGTCCAAATGGTTGGGTGTTTTACACATATTTTGGCATGATAAAGACATGCATATTTTCCTTTTTAGTAAAGGAAATAACATGATTGAAGAATAATTGCAGATAATGGACATCCATAAATACTGATGTTTCTTTGTTCATGAAATTGCAATTTCTTCTTTTGAGTAGATAATTTCAGATGAACTTCAAAAATCTAAGAAGTAATGTCATGGGGATAGTCAGAGTTATTTTATTCCTGATAATGATGATGCACTGTGGGATTATGATCCATCAGGAGCAATTGGAAAACTTGATAAAGATGAGTATAAAGAGGTTTTATGGGAAATGGAGCATTTTCTTCATGACGATGTTCAAGCAGAGTTGAAACAAAGAGGGAAATCAGATAGATTTCTTTTTCACACTACCCTAGATAAGATTTGGTGGTTGTTTGGTTAGGCCTTTGCTCTACTCCCTTTTCTAAGAGTGTTGAGAATCGTATTTTCAACTCTATTCCCAGGTTTAAAAGATTCATCACCCAGTGTACACCTATGTATATTTGAAGATGTTATTCTTTGAGTCTTTAATTTCCATTTGAGAAAACCATGTCTCATATACTGCTCTTAGTCTTGTACACTTTCCTCATCTATAATATTTTCTTTTGAAATGTGGTATAGTCTTGTGGGTCCCTGTTGAAAATTTTGTGAATCAGACTGCCTATTAGCTTCTATCTGTTGTAGTAAGCATGTTATCCCTTTTTAGAATATATTGTTGAATTCTTCCAAGAATATCATTGAGCAATCCCAAGGTTTTTTTCTACCATTGCCCCTATTCTATTATTATTGGATTGTTTATTAAAGAGCCATGCGTTGAACTTTTCTCTATTTTCTGGCTGAAATTTGATATTATAATCATTTGTCAACATCATATAAACTTGCCAACCTTATGATCTATATATTTAAGGTTATTATTATAGAAATCATTCAAAAACCTTATCATGTTTCTGTTGGATTTGCTTGCTAACTAGATCTGAGGTAAGGCGTGAAAAGGGTGGCCTTACTTGAAAGCTAATCAATGCCAAGATTATTGTTAGATATAGCTCTAAAGTCATTCATTCTTATGTCATTTTCCAGAATACCCAGTTTTGTGTTTTTTTCTCGGTGTTTTCCCTTCATCAATTGGATAGGATAATTTGACTACTACTTGAATAAAGAAAAATTAGTGGTTTTTTAGGGCGCCTTTTTTAGTAGTCTTTCATAGAATATTCTACTTCATGGATGAGTCAAAATTAGATTGGATTTTTTAGTAGGCTTATATGGAATTTGTGACATATTGGACTAGTGATTTGTTTTAAAGATTTGAAATTGCACAACAACAGAGAGTGCAAAAGAACCTATCCAAAGATAATAGGAAATAATGAAATATTTTGAAAAAAACCACAATATTTAGAAAAAATAGCCATGAACATAAGAGATATGATTTCTCAATGATGCTTTAATTTTGAGAAAAATGCCTTTATTTTAAGTAATGAATTGACAAAAGTTAGTCATGGGCCATCTCTATTGTAGGAGCAATGATGAATGCTACCTTCCGCCTATTATAACCTTGTTTTGTATCAAATTGAGGTTCAGAAGAGTTTAAGAAACCAAAACACTAGATACTTGTTGCACACCCTGCATACCTTCTCTTTTATGTCTTCCTCTTGTTCCTCCAGCATTAGGTTGCGGAAGCTCTTCCTCTACATCTTGAGGCTTGCAGATCTTCTCTATATCATCTGATTCAGTGGCATTTTCTGCCTCTCTTGAATCATTTTCAACATCTCTTTCCTCCCTTACAACCTGCACATCACTGCATGATGATTGTCTATCTCCCTGCACTTATTCGCCCTACAGACCAAGTTTTCATATTCAAACCAGCAAGCATCTTCCATTTCTGAGGCCTGAAATAACCTAGTTCAGGTTTGATTGTTCATCTATTCTCACATCCCTACTCACAACCTAGTTTGTATAGGGATCCAAAAGTGTATATGATTTTTCTTTTATCAGAATAACCAACAAACAACAATTTACTACCCCTGTCATCAAAGCTATTACTATTTTCCTCAAAAATACTTTAGAAGCAACTGAACCAAAGATTTAAAAATTACTTGGCTTTGGTTTCCTTCTGGACCATGCCTTCTCAAGTTTGACTCCTATCACTCCTCTAGTGGGGCTACCATTCAAAAATAGTATGTTGTATGCATTGCTTTGGCCCATTGTTACCACTCAAACTCTCTCCTAGAAAGAAAAGTTCCAACCTTAGTGGGAGAGCCTAGAGGAACTACATGCAAGCTACCAACTGTCACCTTGGTATCCTTGCCCAACACTTCAGACTAGCTACCCTAGCCTAGGGGGGAATCCCTGTGGTCTATCTAGCCCAATCAGGTGTAGCAATGGGAGAGTTACTTGGACTAGATTGATTTGCAACGTTTCACCAACTTACTGTCAATGATTAAAAACAAGTTAAGATATGTGAGTTGTTGCTAGATTAAACAAGCCTTGATGATGTGTAAATGATTAAAAACAAGTTAATATATGTGAGTTGTTTCTAGATTAAACAAGCCTTGATGGTGTGTAAATGAGACAAATTTGTGCTTGTTATAAAGTGTGATCATTTAATGCTGAAAAAAACAATAGAGAGAATATGACACAAAGTAAATTAAATTTACTTAATCATCGAATATCTCATTGGCCAATAGAATGGCACTCACAATGTTCAAGTTACAAGTCTTAAGAGTATGACAATGTGGAAATGAACTTGAGAGATTTGATATCTTAATGAACTTAAGAGATTGCATTAAGTTTTGGCAATGTCTTTAGAGAGTATTATTAGCCCACTATTGTCACATATATCAGACCTCAAGAATAGTAAGATGCTTCCCAGAATTTACTTTACCTAAAAGATACAAAGTATGTTCTGCATGAAATTAAATGATGGTTATTATTGTTGTTATAAACCAATCCCTTAGGACAAAGACGTTGATATTAAATCAATAAAGATTGTGTGGAAACATAATTAGCCCTAATATACTATTCACCAATCCAAAAAAGTTTAATGGTGAAGCAACACTTAAATTATTCCTTTATCCATCAGATTTATATCAGTTAATTACCCACAGTTGTATTTAAGATATTGTATTTAGTATCCAACAGTATGACGAACAATAGTATACCAGCACAAAATGAATAGAAAGATCCAGATTTAAAAGAGTAAACCTTATGCTTTGATATTAGGTAATTTAGTGGATTGTTTGTAAAAACATTAGATGTTGAATTGCGTGCACCAACAGTGATATGCCAAGCTCATGAGTTTTCTTTAAACTTTTTTATTAAGGCTGATTTAAATACGTTTCGCACACATGTATCAATCTCAAATCCATGTCGTATACATCAACATTTGCATCAAAGTGAAAACTTGCCTTCAACCACAGATTTAAACAATAAACAAAGCTGAGATCCACTTAATTTGTTTGGTTGTTCCACCCATAAGTGCATCGATTTATTAAATGTGAAAGTTATGATCACAAAGGTGCCCAAACGTTGTTGTAGTGTGATGTATTATGTCCAGATATTAACCAACTTAAACAGGTAAAGTAGGATCTGTATGAATTCAAAACCATAAAAGGCTTGAAATGATATAGTTTATTCACTTAGCAATCCAACATTCCATTAGGTAATACATCAATTCATTGTTTGCAGCCTTATGAGTATGTGAAGTGCCAAACATTGCATAGATATCAAGATTTAAGCCAAATCGTTGAGTTCCTTATCCAATCATGTAAGCAAATTTTTAAACCTTTACACCATAAGATTGATTTATGAGTTTTCCAGCATTAAGATAAACTCAAATAAAGATTAGAAATCTAGCACATTTAGAGTTTACCTATCATCAAAATTAGATCTAAGCATAAGATTTAAGCAAAAAGGAAGACCTTGGATCCCACTTCAAAATGCAAATCGATCTCAAAATTGAGCTACTTAAGAAGTAGGATCTGCAATTAGGTTCCAAGTTAACAGTTGAATATTGAAGAGTTTAGTTCTAGTGAACTTGAAATAAGCAGCCCAGATCCAAGAATGAGGATCTATAAAACCTTAGGTTGCATGTAAAATACAAATTAAAAGGGAAAAAATAATTTGAGATGCAAGGAAAGAAATATGAAAACTGGTTGTTTCCATTGGGCATGGAGTCTTAGCTACTCCTTGAATAGTTTCCCTTCTCACCTTGAGTGTTTGAAGTCAAAGTTTAGATCTAAAACTTGAAAAAAACTCACAGGGAGGTTAACCCAAAAGAAAATCTGCCTAGGTATTACAAACTTAAATAATTAAAGCTTACATCTAATGTAACAAATTAAAACCCTATGGTATTCAATTTCAATACTATCAGCTTCAAAAAATTCACAAATAAGTAAAATAGATCAAATATCATACCTTGAATTATTTGTGTTGCAATATCTCTTTTTTCAATGTCTTTTGCATGCCAAAATCCTTATATTATTAACCTAGAACAATCATACTCATTGAAAATAGAGAAGAAAATACATTTATATTGAGAAAAAGTAGTCTTCCAATTGAATTCCAACCATGAGGAATGAGACATGAGCCCTCCTTACATAAATAAGGAGGCACCTCACAAAACCATATGTATATTGAATAATTGAATAATGAATAGATTATTACATTGCATGGTATACCTTTATAGGCTTTGACTGGTCATGAGAGTGAATAGGTGTGACCTATGACTCTTCATTGAATGTTGATTAATTATTAATTATTAGCTATTAATTATTGATGATTATTATTGATTATATTGAATAATTGAATAATGAATGGATGATTACATTGCTCTCATGATGGTATACTTTATAGGCTTTGACTAGTCATGAGAGTGAATAGAGGTGTGACCTATTACTCTTCATTGAATGTTGATTAATTATTGTCTATTAATTATTATTACTTATTATATTTATTATGTTTGTAACAGTCCCCTCACTCACCTTCATTGTTCCAATAGGGCTTAACATTCTTCCTCTGTTTTGTTCAATACTAATATTTTTAGTGTTTGGCATTTATATTGTACCTGCACATGATCTTATTATACTCTCTCTTAACTAGACATTCAACATCTACTTTCTAGCTTGCTCTTAGATCTTCATATCTTTATGCTTTTAGGATTGATCTAGGAGATGATTTTGCACTCCCACTGTGTTTAAATTTTGATGTAGGGCAATTAATGCAAATTCAGAAATTTTACCTCAACCTTGAGGTTCCTTGGATCTATAACCTATGAACTTTTAGCCTTTGGGCCAAATCTGAAATATAATTTACAGCATTGTATACTTCACTTCTTTGCAACCCAATTCACAAGGCAACAAGAAGATAAATAATGAATAAGTATATTTCAATGGAACAAACATTTCATCCCTTAGGGCACACTTCCCACACATATAACAGATCTGAAAATACTTATTACGACAAATTTATTATATTCCTAAATATTCCCCTCCAACTTCTATATGTTTGTTAAATCACTTGACAAAATCTGATCAATGTTATGTGAAATTGGCACGCATAACCAACACTAGAAACTACTCAATCATCATGAGAACTGTTATCTCCTAGATATGCACTCAATATAAATCCAAATCGTCCAAAATACACACCCTGGGGAAACTCTTGGAAGTTCTATCTACTCTCACCTCAATAGAACCTTCCTTCACTTTTTGCCTTCACTTCTCCGGCACAAGGGGGGATACCCTAGATTGAATCATTAATCTACCATATTAACACAGATTTGAAGATTAGATTAGTGATTTGATATGTTTTATAATTTTCTTTAGGTAAAAAGGATGAGAAGACTAGCAAAACTGAGTGCCTTGTCCTTTGGGCAAATGGAGTCAAAAGCTAACTGATGAAGAAACTTGGAATGCAAGGGAAAAATCAGCAATTTATGTGATACATGAACATTGGCATTCCATTCAATCATAGTGATGCATAGAACTAGTGAAAAGCTCTCAACAGTGCCATTTCATCTTCAACTCAAAATCAATTAGCATGTGATATAACGGTTAACCATCAAAGTAAAGAGACAAACATACTGTGATAAAAAATATGAGTGGACAACAACCTTTATATTTAACGATTATGCTTACATCAAGGGTGTAGAGGGCTGAATACCTCTCATACAATGTTTTTTGAATACCCCAAAACAGCCCATAGAAAAAGTGTAACAGCCCTGAAACAACAGAAATATACTAGCAAAAAATGATGTGGCAACCCTAGCATAAATGTGATTAATAGCCCAACAAAATGAACATTATTTCACCAACAACTCTTCGTCCTTTCTACCTGAAAAATGACAATGAAGTCTCTCTCCACTTGTACTTCTGATTTGCAAATGAGATGAAGCCTCTTTATATAGAAATCTCTCTTTAACAACCTTTTAGTAAATATAAGTTAGAATGATCAAGATCTGCCTATTCCTCCAAGAAATAACTATAATAAACTACATGAGGAGGTCTAGATCTCTCTTTGAAGTAGGGCACTCTTTTTAATCATACATTTGACTATATTTAGGGTTTGTGTGCCACATGTCACCCTTTTGGCTATGATCATCATCTTGTGTAACTAATATATTGTTCAATCCACCATTTGTCTTCCTCCCAAGGTTAGGGCGCTCTACAAGAAGGATTCTCTACCCACCTCTTATCCAATAGTAGTAATGAAATCCCCAAGGTGGAGCTCTTCTCAATAACATAACCACTTCTTGGCACGTGTGCAAAAGTGGACTCAAAGTGGTTATGCATTTAATTGTCTACCTCCAAGATAATGATGCGTCCTTGGTATATGTGCAAAAGGTGGGCAATGGTGGTTACAACCACCTTAATATCTAAGATGCCCCTTGATATATGTGTTGAGAAACCAACTTATCCCCTTTACATGGAGTGCTTCCTCAAACTATGCTTTGACTTGTTGCTAAGTATGCAAGATGGACTCAAATCAAAACAATCTTAAATAGAGGACACTCTTCTTAAGGATCTGTGCTTTCACTTGGAGTTGAGTTAGTATGCCATGTGTCATCTCCTTGTGAACGAAATTCCACACTATGCTTGAATTCTTGTTACTTCAATGTGCAAGGGTCCAAAGATGCCTCCAAATATGCAAACTATGTCTTACGTACAATGGAAGATTAGGCATCAAAATATGTAGCCAAGACATACAAATGTGAAACACTACCCTATGTGCAACTATTCCTACAAATATGTGAACTCAAAAGTAAAACACTTCTCAAAATATTTGAATACCTCAACATGTGAAAGAAAAGGAAAATACATAGATCTCCATCTCTCCCATGCATCATGAACAAGATGATGTTAGAATCCATGATTTGTACCAAGATCCTAAAGTTCACATTCTCATCATAGTATGGCTGAGAAGAATGCCTTGAAAATGAAAAAGTGAACCTTGGATTCTCACGCAGTAACAAGAACATAAGTTGAAAATAAAATATGAAAGTACATAGTTTGGACAACTGGAACATTTGATATATATATATAAGATTAAGTACATCTCATTGGCTCTGGTGGAAACAAAATTTCATTGGTTACAGTTAGTAGAAATGATGATTGGGAGATTGTTGTCCCTAAGAATTGAACTGAAATAATTAGAACACAAACTTTTATGGAGTCAAAACTAAGTGGCATATTTGGGGGGAAATTGAGGAGTGTTTCCAAATCAAGAGATAAATATATGTCCTTTACATCTTATATATTTGTTTGAAGTGAGAAGCGAATCTTTGATTTGTATCCTTTTGTAGAAAATAGATTCTAAATTTCTACCTTTCATAGTTGCACTAATTTATAATCACATCGTCATCTAGATTATGGAGGGTGTTGTTCCAGATTCTGTACTTAAGGCTTAGAAAGTACAGGGTCTAGGCATCTGAAAGTGGTGAGAAAGATAAAAAGGGGAAGAATCAACCCTCGGGAAAGGAAGCCAAGGTTGATTTTTGAGTTGTCTCTGTCTCGCTTCCAAATGTTCCTAGATGCTTATATCATGTTCAATTGCTTCCCATGAATGTTCGAGTTCTACCCAGGTGGTGGTTGTTTTAAGTATGGTGTCGAAAAGGTTCAAAGAAATGTTGGTTTGATCCAACAAGCCGGGTTCAATATTGGGTTGTTTTGCAATGGGGATAGTCATAGAGGAACAGAAAAAATTAAAGGAAAGTTCAAATTTTAGGATGTTGCCTCAATTTTTGATCGTATAAGAGAGAAATTTTGAATCCGATATCAAAGATAGAATGCAAACCAAAGGCCTTTTCCCGTAACAGAGTTAACTTTTAATCAATCGTGCATGAAATGTGAGAAAAAAATTAAGCTATCTAAAATGCGAGGCTCCTATCAAGGGAGAATCTCACCCTGTAAACAGAAGAATAAAAAGACAAGAAGAAAATCTGACGAAGCATAAAATATGAAGGTCTAAAAATTTCATAGTTCTTGTACCTACTGATAGCTGATACAGAGGAAAAACTACAAACAGTTAGACGACTAAAAGTTGATCACCACAGTAGAAGTTATACTAAATTGCAGCTAAGCATTCATCAGACATATATATGCGGAATGGAATTTAACATAAGAAAATAGAGAAAATAAAACTCATAACACAGTCTTGACGGAATCAGGAATCTTTGGATTGCTTTGTATTAATTTTCAAAAGGAGAAAGTCTCTATTACAATCGGCCAAAAAAGGTCTAGCCCTTTTTCTTTCTTCAAATAGCATATTTATACAAACTTCTATATGCTAGAATCTCAATCGTTCCAGAGGTTTTCGGTTACAAAATAGGAGATTTATGTGTTTCAATTCTTTGTCTTTGTCCTCTTTCGTGCGGATGGAGCACCTTCCTTTCTTCGGATTCTAAAAATAGAACAGGCAGACACCTGTCATTATTTGGTACCAGAAACATGCCCCTTCGCCTGCTCGGTGCAAGAGACGCACCTCTCCACCAACTGGGCTATCAACCTGGAAGGCTCTACTTGGTTATTTGCCTCAAAAGTGTAACAATCCTTCGCTAACTATGGCAACCTTCCTCCTATTTGTCAGTATTCAGTGGTGATAGAACATAACTGTACGCTTGGTTTTATTAACCACTTATCCACTTGGACTATATCTATCTAGGTTACCTGTGATATTTCATCCTACTCTCTCTCCTCGTTCTCCTTGATATTGAGCAGGTTCTTGGCTATTTCGATCTGGCCCAGTGTCCCAGTGTTTCTTTCACTATCGAGACCCAACAAACTTTCATCTATCAAGCCGAAATTTTATTCACAAGATTTTCTTACCTCTTTAGCTCATTCTCTGCTTTCTGATATATTACGCTCCCATGCCTTCAACAAGATGTTACCTCTGGTCTGCTCTGGGATGGAGATCTTGAAACTACTGCCCATTTCCTTTTTCATCGTGGCTATAATAGCCTCTTGGAAAGCGACCCGAGTCTCCCCAGCTTCTCTTTCCCTCAAAAATATGTCTTCCAGTACTTGATCAATGATATGGAAGTGGTTTTGAATGGTTTCCACTTTAGCAAGTAAATATTATTGATCTGCTGACACTCTTTTCGGATTTCAATGGCTCGGGATTGGAATATCCCGATATCTATCACCTAGCTCTCGACGAAATTTAATTTCGCCTGTAACTGCCCTATCAATTCTTCTTGTTGGCTTATATGTGACTGATTGGTCTGGGCCGACAGCTGTGTTGGTTGAGATCGGATTTGAGCCACTCGATTTCCTTTTGATCTTCTTCTCTGACTTTCTCTAGACCTATGTTCACTTGATCTCTGGAAGTTGCTTCTATTGTAGCTAGCTTAGCCTCCAAAGTTATGATCAAGCGGTTCTTCCGCTTTAATTGTCTTTTAGGGATCTAACGGAGTATTGGTGTGTTGTGGTGAAAGCCCCCAACATCCATGCTATCTGAGTTGTGAACTCCTCCTTTTTCATGGCTTTTCCATCAGCTAGGATTTTGAATTTTTTGGCTACCGTGCCCGCTTCTCGGTAAAGCTCTTCCTTCACAATAGCCATTCTCTTCTTATCAAAGAAAAATCCATTCGAAGGCAACTCTTCCATAGTAATGGGCATTAGTTCTTCGTAGAAAATCCATCTCGCGTCGGAGATCCCCTTCGTGGATTGTAGGGGAGTGACAGAAGCAGTGGGACTGTCAATTTCCTTGGATGATTTCCCTGGGGTAACAACTGTGGTCGTCTTGCTTGAAGTGTTGGGGATCTCGGCTTCCTGTTTCGGGTCCCCAATTTGCTTTTCTTTTTCCTGATTTTTCTCTTGGTCAGGTCCTGAATTTTTGGAGCCCTTGGCTTTCGTTTGTTGTATATCTGTTATTGGTGGGTTCTTACCCTGTAAGACTGGAGGAACACAGCTCCGTTGGTGTTCCTAAAATTTGAAAAAATCAGCCATCTCCTCAGGGGACAGGGCTTAAATCTGGCTTAGGACCTCAACATAGGATCTTGCACCTTAGAAGATATCATCATGAGGCAAATGATCATGTTTGAATCTTTTTAGGCCACAATTCGCCATGTGATTACCAACAATCTTGTATGGGTCATGTTTCTTGAACTCAATGTGGACCAATTTAATATCCTCCAAGGCCACTGCCTCGACCTTTGCATGTTAAAAATCTAATAAAAAATATGTATTCAAATGAATGGGAAAGGGCATCCATACCTTCTTCGAAAAACCTTTAAGCTCTTTGCTTATGCCATCGATCACGGTTTGCCTGGCGATTTCACGACATACCAGCCTATCTGATCCAGGTGGATCATCTCAAAATTCGGTAAAGTTAAAGTATTCAAAATGCAAAGAAAATCTTACAAAGTGGAAGAGCTCGTCATCATCTTTCCAGTGACGTTCGTTTAAGGAAAAACGGCCTCCAGGTGACAAAGATATGAACAATGGAAGTTTCGTCAAAGATGGTTAGAAATGGGTTAAAAATGGTTAGAAATGGTTTGAAAAAAAAGGGGTGAGCAAGGGCCTATCCCTTGACCTTTCCAACACCAAGGAATCCCCTTGATAGTCAAATGTGATATCAAAACATATGACATATCATATAAATCGCGCCAAAGTTCAAAAATTATATATAAAACCCAAAACACATATGATTAAAACATATCACATGGTGCACCCGAAACATATGTTTAAACTATACCATATGCATATAATATATATACCATATATATATTACACCAAAACCGTGCCAAAACAAATTTCAAAAATGTGTTATATTAAAAACATATGCGGTGGCGCCAAACCAAAGTTCAACCATGTGTTATATTAAAAGTATATGCAGTGGGAGGAGAAGCCCGCGAGTTTGACCCCGGGACTTCCGCACCTTCCAACCCCTCCAACCACCATAACAACCACAACTACCAACATGCCACCGCTATGAGATGTGGCAATGGGTGGCGCGAAAAACTTAAAAGGTGCCGAAATGAACGGGTTTTGGGTGGGCGTGTGGCCCATGGCCCATGCCCCTTTTTGGGTTTGATTTTATTATTTAAATGAGGCATGGGCACGGATCCCGAGAAGGAGTTTTGATGCAGGAAGAGACAGGCACATAGATCGAGGTGATGTTGCACAGTGACCGAAGTGAATTTTCATGCAGATCGAGGTGGTTTTTGCAAGCAGTTCGAGGTGGTTCAGAATTGACACGCATCCTGAGGCCGTACAGACTGTATAATCAAGGGAAGATTTAGGAATTGTGCCAAGAAGTGCATTCGGAGTCCAGTTTCTGAAATATATCGATTTTATACTCAAAAGTCTCATTTTTTTGCAAGGATTCGAGATCTAGGTTCAGCTTTTGCATTCAGGCATCTAAGCAGAAAAGTGCTCACAGAACCTTCCAGTTACACAGAAAGGTATCCATGTTTATACTTAAAAGTCTCATAATTTCATCTTACAGCTGTTGTTGAAGTATGTTACTGTATATAACAGAAAGAAATCAGAAGTCACTTTGTAAGCATTTGAATACTTAATCTATCAGCCTTCCCATTTGGAAAGTGGCTCGGAGACGTAGCCAGGGGGTATGGTGAACTTCGTTACCAATTATTGTTCATAGATGGTTTGCTTACATGTTTATGTGCTCATGTGCTTTATGAATGTTCTTTAAATTTGCATTTACAAAGGTGGTTAACAGTTAAAAATTCACATGCAAGTAATGGTTAAAGATCAAGTTAAATTTTAGATCAAGTTGGTATCAGAGCGAGGTTAACCATTTGCTTTGTGAGTTGATGTTAACAAGATCCAAGATTGAGCGTGGTGAAGGGGAACTTGCAGAGTTTGATCCAGAGATTGGATCAAGAAGAGGAAGGATGTCTTCACCAAAAGGAGAAGAAGCAGCTTATTCTATCCCTTCTGAAGGGGAATTTTTGGAAGCTTTCATGAGAATGCAAACAATGGTAGAGGAGCTCTATTAAGATCGAAAGAAAGGTGAACAAGGTGGACCATCTAATACAGAAGGTAAAAAATAAGAAGGTGGTGAGGAACCTCCTAAAACCCCACCAACTTCTCCATCTCTTCCTGATGGTTCTATTCCTTCTCCATTTGATAAGCAAAAAACAAAATTTGATCCTAATATACCTCATTTAAAGATTGATATTAAGTTTGAATTACCTATGTATAATGGAGAGATTAATGCTGAAAAACTAGACAATTGGATCCGTCAAATTGAAGTTTATTGTAGGATTCAAAAGTTTACTGAAGATATTAAAATTTAGTTGGCTTCTCTCTGACTTGGAGGGACTGCTCTCATTTGGTGGGAGAGCAGATCTCAAGAGGATCTTGCCACAAAAGGAAAAATCGTTTCCTCTTGGTATGAGTTCACTTCAGCACTTAAAAAGAAATTTTATCCATTAAGGTATATGCAGCAAGCTATGATGGATTGGCATAATTTGAGGCAAGTTAAGGGACAAAGTGTGCAAGAATACACACAAGAATTTTGTAAAAGAGCATTGGTACTTGGTATACCTCTCTACACCCAGGAAACTCTTCTCAAATATATAGGAGGATTGCATAATTATTTACGTCATATGATATTGATGTTTAATCCGACTAACCTTGATGAGGTGTGTGTTCAAGCAACTCACATAGAGACAAAGGGGAAGAATACCAAAGAGAACTTTTCCAAGAAACCGTTCAAACCTGATGGAAATAAGTTTAAAGGTAAAGGGAAAAGTAAGAACGTAGCTACTTTGAAGAGGGAAGGAGATAATCGTACATGTACTCATTTCCAGAAGAAGGGTCATGATACTTCCAAATGTTAGAAACTTCATCTGGAGCTCAAGCCAGAAAATTTTAGGAAGAAAGAAGACAAAAAGACTATTGCAGCAGCAATCCAACATGATTTGGGATCAGACTCTATGGATGAAACTAAGGTGATTTCTACAAGCATCCAAGGTAATATTCCTTCTTGTTATGTTTCAAGAAATGAACCTGTTATTGATGAAAGAAAGAGAAGTGAGTTATTTCATATTAGAGCTATCTCTAAGCATACAAAAATTGAAACTCTTTTTGATAGTGGATCACAAGAAAACCTCATTTCAGAAGAAATTGTTAAAAAATTACAATTGGAAACTAAGTTACACCCTAATCCATATCCACTTGGATGGGTATGTGATAATGCACGATTACAAGTTACAAAATAGTGTAGAATTAGGTTTGTCATCACTTCTGGATTTGTGGATGAGGTAGATCTAGATGTGGTTCCATTGGATATCTTTGGTATTGTGTTGGGTAGTCCATACCTATATGATAGGAAGGCTATCTTTGACAGGGAAGATAACAGGTATCAGCTCACTAAGGATGGTGTTGAATATATTGTTCATGCACTTCGCATGAAAAATAATCTTTCTTTAGTTTCTGCAAATCAAATGAAGAGGTTAATAAATGCAAGTAAGAACTTTGTGCTTATGATAGTCAAAGAAAAAGATGTTGAACAAACTGAATCCTTTAAAGGTTGTGACCCTAAACTTAAAAAGGACTTGATAAAGGTGGTATCTGATTATGATATTTTGTTTCAAGAACCTGAAGGTTTACCTCCTAAAAGGGAAATTCAACATGAAATACATTTGCAGTAGGATGCACCTCTTCCTAATGTTGGTATGTACAAGTCTTCTATTATTGAGAATCCAGAGATAAAGAAACAGGTTCAGGAATTAATTGAAAAAGGGGCCATTCGACCAAGTTCCTCTCCATGTGGTTCACCAATTGTTTTGGTACCAAAGAAATATGGCACCTGGCGTATGTGTGTTGATTACAGGGCATTGAACAAAATCACAATAAAGAACAGGTATCCTCTTCCTCGAATTGATGATCTTTTAGATCAATTAAAGAATGCAATATTTTTCACTAAGTTAGACTTAAGAAGTGGCTATCATCAAATCCGTATTCATGACAATGATATTCGGAAAACATCTTTTAAAACCAAACAAGGATTGTATGAATGGATGGTAATGCCATTTGGGCTATGTAATGCACCCACAACATTTATGAGGGTGATGAATGATGTGTTTAGACCCTTCATTGATGATTTTTTTATAGTCTACTTAGATGATATTTTGATTTTCAGTCGAACTTGGGAAGAGCATGTCAAGCATGTTAAACAGGTATTGGATATACTTGTAAGGGAAAAATTGTATTTAAAGATGTCTAAATGTGAATTTGGAAAAACATCTTTAGTATATCTAKGTTACATTGTAGGGGGAGGTGAATTGAAKATTGATCCCTCTAAAGTTGAGGTCATTGTAAATTGGCCTAAGCCAAATAATGTAACARATGTAAGAAGCTTTTTKGGAGMAGCCCAATATTGGAGGAAGTTCATTGYGAACTTCTCCTTCATAGMTTCYCCCTTACATGCTTTGAYAGGYTTGAACAAAGTCTTTYAGTGGGAAGGWAAGGCACAGAAAKCCTTCGACACACTAAAAGAAAAGATCAWCACAACTCCAGTACTTGCACTACCGGATCTASAACAACCATTTGAGATAGAAAYTRATGCTAGTGGTTATGCAATGGGGGYAGTYTTAATRCAAMATAAAAAWCCAATATGCTATCATTCTGAAACTTTCTCTAAAACAATAATCAACTATCCAACCTATGAMAAAGAGTTGTATGCATTAKTACAAAGTGTTAAAAAGTGGAAACATTACCTAATGGKTAAAGAAACAATCATACATATTGATCATCAACCACTACAATATTTACAATCACAAACTAAGCTACAACAATCAAGGCATTTCAGATGGATGGGGTTTTTACAACAATTTCATTTGGTTATTAAGTATAAGAAAGGAATTCAGAACAAAGTTGTAGATATGTTATCTAGACCTCCAACAAATGCTTCTATTGTTATTCAACAAAGTCCTTTAGTTCATGCAAGCTATGTTGAACAATATATTAAGGATGAAGATTTCAAAGAAGTTTATGAATCACTAAGGCATGGTTATCAAAATGAAGAATTGAATTATCATATCGATGACAAGTTGTTGTATCATCTTGGTAAAATCTATATTCCATAAAGTGAAAGAGTGCATGTGATAAGAGAAGCTCACACTTCTCTCATTTCAGGGCATTTTGGAGTAGGTAAAACCATAGCACAATTACAAAAATTCTGTTATTGGCCTCGAATGAATGAAACAGTGTCCAAATATTTAAAAGGTTGTGTCGTGTGTGCAACAAGCAAACCAAGTAACAGAAAGTTAGGCTTGTACACTCCACTTCCCATTCCTTCTCGTCCATGGGAAAGTGTTTCAATGGATTTTGTAGGAGGTTTACCAATGTCTAGAAAAGGACATGACTATTTGTATGTTGTTGTGGATTGATTCAGTAAAATGTGTATACTCATGCCTTGTAAAAAGAAGATCACAACTGAGATGACTTCTCATTTGTTCTTCCAAAATGTATGGGTCCATTTTGGACTTCCTACTTCTATTATTTCTTATCGAGATTCCCGATTTCTTGGGAAATTTTGGTCATCATTATGGGAACTTATCGACACAAAGTTGAAGAAAAGCACAACATTTCATCCACAAACCGACGGTCAAACTGAAGTGGTCAACAGGACTGTGGTACATATTCTTCAAGGGTATTGTGCTAAGCATCCCAAACTTTGGGATGAACAATTGCATTATGTACAACATGCCTACAACAGAGCTATACACTCTTCTACTCAAAAGTCTCCTTTCGAGACATGTTTTGGGTACTTGCCAAAGTCTCCTTTAGACTTCATTTTTGGGAAATATACAATGGAATGTGAACAAGTTGATGCAGATAAAGCTCAAAGGTTTATTCAGCAGATTCAGGTAATTCATCAAGAAGTACAGGAACAGTTGGAATCAAGTCATGCCAAATACAAAAAAAGGCATGACAATCATCGCATAGATCATCATTTTCAGATTGGTGATCAAGTATGGCTTCATATCAACCAAGATCGACTTCAAGGTGAAGGTAGAAAGTTGAAACCTATCAAGTATGGACCCTTTACAATTTTGGACAAAGTCGGTAATAATGATTTCCGGTTAGAATTGCCTCCTTATATGCAAATGTATTCAGTTGTTAATGTGGAAAACTTGAAATTGTATGAGCCGCCTATGATTGTAGACCAATATATACAGGTTCAAGTACCTTCTGTGGACGAGTTTGCTCCTGAGTATCTTAATGAACTTTACGAAGATGTAATACTGGACAAGAAGGTCAGATCGTCACGAAGAGGAAACATGGAGTTTCTTCGTGTGGGGTTAAAAGGAATGCATCGAAGCAAAGAAAGGTGGATAGAGACTGAAAGAGTGAGGGAATTATACCCTCACTTATTTTCTGAATGATTTCATACTTTTTGTGGCCAAAAAGATTTCTAGTGGGAAGGTTTGATCCAGGTGGATCATCTCAAAATTCGATAGATTTAAAGTATTCAAAATTCAAAGTAAAGCTTACAAAGTGGAAGAGCTCGTCAAAATCTTTCCAGTGACGTTCGTTTCAAGAAAAACGGCCTCCAGGTGACAAAGATATGAACAATGGAAGTTTCGTCAAAGATGGTTAGAAATGGGTTAAAAATGGTTAGAAATGGTTTGAAAAAAAAGGGGTGGTCAAGGGCCTAGCCCTTGACCTTGCCAACACCGAGGCATCCCCTTGATATTCAAATGTGATATCGAAACATATGACATATCATATAAATCACGCCAAAGTTAAAAAATTATATGTAAAACCCAAAACACATATGATTAAAACATATCACATGGTGCGCCCGAAACATATGTTTAAACTATACCATATGCATATAATATATATACCACATATATATTACACCAAAATTGTGCCAAACCAAAGTTCAACCATGTGTTTTATTAAAAACATATGCAGTGGCACCAAACCAAAGTTCAACCATGTGTTATATTAAAAGTATATGCGATGGGAGGAGAAGCCCGCGGGTTTGACCCAGGGAATTATACCCTCACTTATTTTCTGAATGATTTCATACTTTTTGTGGCCAAAAATCTTTCCAGTGGGAAGGTTTGATCCAGGTGGATCATCTCAAAATTCGATAGATTTAAAGTATTCAAAATTCAAATTAAAGCTTACAAAGTGGAAGAGCTCGTCAGCAGCTTTCCAGTGACGTTCGTTTCAGGAAAAACGACCTCCAGGTAACAAAGATATGAACAATGGAAGTTTCGTCAAAGATGGTTAGAAATGGGTTAAAAATGGTTAGAAATGGTTTGAAAAAAAAGAGGTGGTCAAGGGCCTAGCCCTTGACCTTTCCAACACCGAGGCATCCCCTTGATATTCAAATGTGATATCAACACATATGAATTATCATATAAATCACGCCAAAGTTCAAAAATTATATGTAAAACCCAAAACACATATGATTAAAACATATCACATGGTGTGCCCGAAACATATGTTTAAACTATACCATATGCATATAATATATATACCATATATATATTACACCAAAACTGTGCCAAACCAAAGTTCAACCATGTGTTTTATTAAAAACATATGCGGTGGCACCAAACCAAAGTTCAACCATGTGTTATATTAAAAGTATATGCCATGGGAGGAGAAGCCCGCGGGTTTGACCCCGGGACTTCCGCCACATGCTTACACGTTTATGTGCTCATTTTCTTGATGAATGTTCTTTAAATTTGCATTTACAAAGCTGGTTAACAGTTAAAAATTCACATGCAAGTAATGGTTAAAGATCAAGTTAAATTTCAGATCACTATCCGGCATAAATAGTGGTAGAGCATATGGGGGCACAGAGGTGCCGAAGACCCTGATGTATGAGAACTTCACCTCTACGTACCAGTCAGCCACACTATTCAAGTTGGTGGCAATGCTATCTGAAATCCTGGGTGGTGGGTTACCGAAGATGGAGACATGCATCGGTACCATTACCCAATTGAAAATCTCGTATATGAATTTTGTGGCCTTATCCTCCCAAAGTTTTGAGTGATAGACATGGATAGGCTCAGCCTCGGATGGAGTCCAGATCCAACTCATTAGAGGGAAAGGCGTCATGAAACAAACGGCGTCCATGATGTAGGTGGACATAAAAAATGAAGCGGCTTCCCATTCACCTTCTGCGCTCGATATTCGGTAATCCGGCTGGTTAGACTGTCTAACAACAGTTTGGCCCAGTCGAAGGAAAAACCTTCAGCGACTGTATGAATCATAGGCACCTACGGGAGGAAAAAGTGTGCGGTGTCCTCCTTCCCATACAACCTACAGGTCATCATTACTATATACCTGAATTGTGGTTCCAAGGAAGAGATTGAATAAACTCCATTACCATCCGCCTTGAATTTTGCGAGGTGCGAGACACAATCCTTGATCAGATCAGACAAGTTTATGTCATATTGTTCGCATTCCTTCTGCTTAAAACCTTCCAAAAACTCGGCATTGTATGCGAAGTTTGGTGTGGGTGACAGTTGGTACATCGTCTGCAAATGTTCTAGTCTAAATGTCCCAATCGTCACCTTTTACTCGTTGATAATAGTCCTGGTCGGGATATCCACATGGTCTGGCGCCCATCGAATCATATCATAATAGGGAAGGAACCGTGGCCTTGCTGCTATTTTATGCATCTCTGCTTGAACGATGATTTTGTATGTGGTGGCCAAATCGTCCTTCTCATTATCGCTGGAATCATCTGAATAGTCCACCAATTCGGATTGAAGAACGTCGAAGACCTATGACCAGGTTTTGACAGAATCAATACTTTGGGGTGAAGTATCAGAAACAACATCTGAGCCTTGCCATGAACTCTCAGCAATCACTTTGGACGCTTTTCATGCAGCCATGATAGAGGACTCTGTACTTAGCTCTCCTGTAGTAAAAATGTAGATACAGACAGAAGTTAGCCTGATGAAAAAGCTTCTTTGCGCAAAACAGAAATGAAATTTGAAATAATGAAAGAAGAACTCTTTATCTTAGCCATTTAAAACCCTAATTTCCTTGTGAACAGAATGGTCAAATCGTTTTAAAGAAAGATTTAGCAGTAAAAGAAATATCCTTATCGGTCACTTCGTCGTATTTCAAATAAATTCCATAATTTTTTTGACGAGTCGTAACACAAATCAGCGCAAAATAAAAATTAATTTACCCCGTAGACAGTGCGTGTTAAATTGTATTAATGCATTGATTAATCCGGCTTAGCTCCTTTAATTAGGTAATCTTTAGTCTTTAATCCCCTTTTTCGGCGTTCGTCGTATCGGGAGAAATCACTCCTACCTTTTGAGCCCCTAAAACCCAAGATCGCAACGAGGCGATCTAGTTAAAAAATGTAATTTGAATTAAGTGCTTAATTAATCCATGCTTAATAAATAAAAAATCACGACTTTGTGACTCGGGGCTACGAAGGTATATATTTTTGGAAGAGCGGTTTCCGAGTCACAAAACCCCGACAATGCTTAACTAGGGTTCAAGTGACTTACCCCTGACACTAACTCGGGTGACTTTTGAAAACTATCTCGCGACTTCGCATATCGGAGTTTGGAAACCTTGCGACTTGTAACTCCCGAAGCGCGAAAGAGCGAGGTAATAAAAAGTGATAGACTTTCTTAGTAGTTAGGCGATGATGACTTAGGACTATAATGGCTATCGCCACTTTGCATGTCGGGATAAACTTTTGATTGAAAGAATTATGTTTCAACCATGTGTAAAAGGCAGCTCCAACATAGGCTCCAACTAGGGATCTCGTCTTCCTGCGAGATGAGAAGAACAGTAGACCACGTGCCTGTATTGGGTGAATGACGTCATTGGCTTTTTTCTTTGAAACTTGTTTTAGGAGAGGGATACAGAGGGAACAAGATATTTCGTCTTTACTTCTAAAAAGCTTTACAAAACTCAAATGCATTCTAAACTCAGTTGCACCCCTTTTCATGACCTTCTCCTTCTCGTTACTGAATTCAGGTTTTCTTTAAGATAATCAAAGCAGTCCTAGGAAATCCAACAGATCTTGCGGCTTTTGGCTTGCATCAAATGAAGTAAATTACACGCTTTTAATCGGGGAGTCCTGTGTGAACTTGGGATGCAAATCTGGTTTCGAAAAAGGTTGGTTACCATAGTAGAGTGAGATTCACGTATGACAGCCTTACATATATCTCAGATATTGCTTCACTACCAGCGAGCCTATTCAATACCCCGGTGAAGTTATCTGCCCCTTTTTACTGAATTTCCTTTCACCACTTCGAAACATAATTATGCATTTAAATGTTGAGACGAGGGAAATCATTTATGAATTTCCTTTCATTGTCTCCTTGGAATAGATGGGGGAAATCAAATATGAATTTACTTTCACCATCTGTCTTATAATTTATTTTTTAAAACATGAAGTGGGGGCAATCAGTTTGTATAAATCATACAAGGGATGATATCTGTGTAATATTCGCAGTGGAGGTTTGTCAACTTGCTTTGATTACTCCGAACCATCCTTCTCTTAACTTTCAAATCACCTTAGCCCGCAGGGAAAATGGGAAAGATTACTTCCAGGGGCCTTCCTTCGAGCAAGCCTCAGTCCTTCGAAACTGTTATCAAAACCTAGAAGAGTTAGGACCAACTTGTGCATAACATTTTTTAGTAGGAGAGTGAGGAGTTATGAGCACTGGCTTACTTTTTAAGATCTGTTTTCTAGCTTCCAAATCTAAAACGTAACCTCTTTTCCCTCTGTGGGAAACCCGGAAATATGCTTGGTTTTTTAAGAAGGTAAATCCGAGGGTAGAAAAAGGGGCAACGGATAAAGGTATGGAAATTGAAAAACAAAGTTCATGGATAAGACCCGAATCTTGGAACCCTTTCTTGGAGATGCTTTATTGTCTCTACTTGTTTTAATTGCCTCTTATCTTTATCTAGGTGAAACTCTTAGGACCCAGAGTAAGAACTTGTTCTTTTAATGACATGTCAAGCGCAAACATCATATTTATGAGACCATCGTGGTGCTTTTGAGACCTTCGTTTGAAAAATAGACCTCTCTGGAATTCGTACCTTTGCCTTACCATTTCGTTCTCTTCTAAACGAATGGAAAATCTTTTCTATCACCTGTTTTCGACGAATTTATTCTTCGATATATGACTGTCTGTTTTCTCCTTTCGCTCCTTTGGGCTACAAGCCGGGATCCTGTAAGGGAACAACACGAAGAGTATCAGGGATTTTTAAAAAGGCCGAATGCATCGAAAATTTTGTATCCCTACTTCTAGAAAAAACACTGACCTAATTTATTAGTGATGAAAGTAGACTTACCAAATAAAATTATGAAATAAAAAGAAAACACAAACCGGTATATACAGTGGAAATTTTGGAAACCATTTATTGCATATAGTGTTTTAAATAACGCCCGTTGACAAGGGCGTTGAGGATTTTACCATCCAAATTCTCTAACAAAAACGAATTTTTCCCTTCAAGAGCTGTGACTTTGAACGGTCCGTACCAGTTATGATCAAATTTACCATGTTTTGTCGAGTCTTCCTTCCTAGCATCCCATTTCAAAACCAAATCGCCAGAAAGAAGCTCTCTATCTTTGGCCTTACGATTGCATAACGCTTTCATGTTGTCCTGGCATTTCTACAGCCTTTCGTCCACTTCGGCCCTGTGTTTTTGGACTTCAATCAGCTAGTTTATTGTTCTTGTCACATGATTTGGTTCTTCTTTCTCATCTTGCCAAAGTTTCATTACGGGAAGCGCCAGATTTATAGGTAATACTATGTCGGTCCCATACACCATTTGGAAAGGAGAAGTGTTGATAGACTTTTTTGTGCCTATCCGATTCGCCCACAAAGCGTATTTCAAATGCACATGCCAAGATTTTTTGTTTTCTCTCAACACTTTCTTAATTATATTGATTAGGCTCTTGTTTAAAGACTCGACCAGCCCATTTCCCTGGGGGTAATATGTCGTGGAATGACTGAGCACGATATTGTACTTTTGGCAAAAGCTGACCACAGTCATAGATTTAAATGCCTGGGCGTTATATGTGACTATATTTTGGGGACAATTGAATCTAGAAAAAATGTTCTCTTCTAGGAAATCTATTACCACTGAATCCATTGCCCTTCTAGTTGGAATAGCCTCCACCCATTTGGTGAAGTAATCTGTAGCAGTCAGGATCCATCTATGTTAAGTGCTAGAATGAGGATTAATTTCGCCTATAAAATCTAATCCCCATTATTGAAAAGGGGCTTATGTTTTGACCGGAACCAACGGGAGCGTCGCGATTTTATGCTTGCTTGCGAACAATTGGCAAGGGTTACAGGATATGACTTTGGAATTGACGTCTGAGAAAAGTTTTGGCCAATAATATTTTTCCCTTAGGATCTTATACGCCGTTTCCCTCCAGGCGTGATGTCCTCTGCACACTCCTTCGTGAAATTCGCTTATGACCTTCTCTGTTTCTGATTCAACTAAACAAACCAACAGGAAGCCAAGTAGGTCCTTCCAATACAATTGACTTTCGGATATACAGTACTTGATCGCGTGGAGCTTCAACATCCTAGCTTTAGATGGGGATAAGTCACTCGGGCACTTCAAGGTCAGCAGTTAGGACACTATGCCTTTGTACCAATTGGATGAGGAAAACTTCTCTTCGATTCTGATTTTAGTTATTTGTTCATCGAGCTCGTTCATTTCCACACATTATTCATGTCCCTGTAGGCCATTTATTCCGAGAGCTCTGAAATTTGATTCAGCTAAGAGTTTATCCAAACCTTGTCCCTTTACTAGTCTCGTCGGATTTATCTTTGGCCTTACGATTGAATAACGCTTTCATGTTGTCCTGGTATTTCTACGAGCCACCGTCCCCTTTTCCCATCACTATCAGACTGAACCAAAATGTCTTTTACGGAACTAGTGGGTATGTACGCAATTACCTTGGAATGTAACATGTAGGTTCTGAAAACCTTTAACGCCTTCACCATACCATATGCTTTCTTTTCCATTATATTGTATCTGAGCTCTGTGTCTCTAAGAATTTTACTAAAAAAGGCTATTGGTTGCTCAAAACCTTCTTCATTTTTCTGGAGGAGTACTGCGTCAAGTTTGTGTTCGGAGGCGAATGAGAAAATCAGAAAATCTTTTAGATAATCAAGGCTTGCTAGTACAGGTGCCTCGCTTATAACCTTTTTTATGTGTGTAAACGATGCTTTGGCTTCTTTTGTCCATCTCACTTTGTTGTTCTTCTTTAGCACATATGTGATCAACTTCACGAATTCAGCAAAGTTTGGGATAAATCTCTTCAAAAAAAATATTTTTCCTAAGAATGATTGAATCTCTTTTACATTCCTAGGGATATTTATTGTGTCTATAGCTTCAACCCTCTTAGGATCGGATTTAATTCCATTTCGAGACACAATATGGCCCAAGAGTTTACCTTCTTGCATAGAAAAGTGAGACTTTTTGGGGTTCAAAGACAAACCAAACCTGCGACATTTCTCAAACGTCTGCTTGAGATGTATCAGATGATCTTCATCAGATTTAGAAAAAATGGTTAGATCATCAAGATAGATAACCACAAATTTTTCCCTTTTTCTGATGAAAGCAATGTCCATAGCATGTTGGAAAGTAGCACTTGCATTCATTAAATCGAAAGGCATTTTGTCATACATAAATGTACCCCAAGGGGTGGTGAAAGCTGTTTTTTCTTTATCGTTCTCGTTGACAGCAATTTGATTGCACCCGAAAAACCCATCGATCATCGACATCCTATTTTCCCCAATTACCTTTTCTAAAATGTGATCCATTTTGGGTAGAGGGTAATTATCTTTTAGGGAGGACTTATTTAGATTTCTAAAATCAACACACAGTCTAATCTCCCCACTTTTCTTTCTAACCGGGACCAGGTTTGTTACCCATTCGGAGTACCTCAGTGGTACGATTATTTTTGCGTCTAGGATCTTTTTGACTTCCCTTTCCACCACGGGTAATAAAATAGGATTGATTTGTCTGAGTTTTTGTCTAAAGGGTTTGACACCAAGCTTCAAGGGCATCTTGTGTTCAATCACAGTAGTCTCATAGGTTCTTAGCTCTTCGTATGACCAGGTGAAAACATCTTTATACCGCCTGGGTATGTCTTTATAGTTGTTTTTTGTCTCAGGAGGAAGGTACTTTGATATTTTTACTATCCTAGGCTCCTCTTCGGTCCCTATGTCGTAGTCTTCAACCTCTTCTGGTTGGGTTTGTAAAGCAGAATTTAAGGGCATATCATTTTGGTCAAACAATCTCTCTAGAGGGATTAGTCCCTTTGGAATCTAATTGTTCTTTAAAACCAACATGGGATGGTTAGCAATTTTTTCTCAGAACTCCTAAGGCTCCTCTCCCTCTTGCATAATCTAGGTATGATCGTTTTGGTTCTCCTGGTCAATGTGGGTTTCAGAGAAATCACCCACAATTTCCAGGAACTTTCTGATTTGTTTGTCATCCTCGAAGACCTCCCAGTGTTGTATGTTGTTTGGTATGGATGTTTTGTGCCTTACCTCTATGTGGTACTTTAATTTGAAAGTGGTAGGGGGTACGAAAGTTGAAGCCGCTTTGGCCAGTGAATCGGCTTGCTGGTTTTTGGCCCGTGGGATGAAATGAACCTTTACCGATGAAAAGAAATTTTCCATAAGATCCCAGGCGCAATTTCTGTAAGATCTCAATCTTGGGTGTTTGGCTTGGTATTTCCGATTTATCTGTTTCACTATCAACTCTGCGTCTCCATATACTTCCAGGTTCTTTATGTTCAGCTTCCTGGAAGCTTCCAACCCTAGGACTAAGGCCTCATACTCGCATACGTTATTTTTGTAGTCTATATCCTACTGAAGCCTGCAAGAGAAAGGAATAACAAATTCATTTTCAAGTGCTACAAACAGTACTCCTGCACCTACTCCTTCATGTGATAAGGCACCGTCAAAAAACATTTTCCAAATCCCGGTGCTATGCATATTTTCGTCTACCTTTCCTGATTAATTTTCATCTATGTAATTCTCTTCTGTACAACTATTTATACCATCATCAAAAGACAAAATACAATTTCCTAGATCTTGATCGGCAATATAAACAGGATAATTGTTAGGATTTTGTGGGTCATTCACTGTGTATGCTAGCCTTGTTTCCCTATATATCCGAGTAAATTGTCCACCAAACACAGGAATCATGGCATAGGTCATGTCTAGTTGAAGAGACCCCCCCATTTTGGCTCCCCACGACCTAGATAGCAGTAAGCCATACTTCGGAGGTATATCGATGATAACTACATCCATCAGGATGCTTTTCACCAGAACATGTGCAAGGGTGACTACTAAATCCTTTATCATACCCATGCACTTAACTCTCCTTGAATTGAAAGAGTAGAGATCTCCATAAGGCCTGGTGATCTCGAGGCCTAGTCTATCCATAATAGACTTGGGCATCACATTATGTGAGGCTCCAGAATCTAGCATGCAGTTATGCAGCAGTCGATCATGCACATTCGGGGTAGTATAGAAGGGGGCGACGGTGTCTATGGCACCCTCGAAATGTGGACCAAAAGTGATATTAGGCTTATCATCTTCCAAGATTATCACATCAGAGTGACTTTCTAGATCCAAAAAACCTATCATTTTGGTTATCTGCTTTCGGTACTCAGGATTCTTTGTTAATTCGACCAGAGGGATTGGTATTTTGATCTTACTTATCTCATTTTCAAAACTGAAACCTCCACTACCTTTGTCTATTTTTCTAGTTGAAGCCGCGAACTCCTTTTCTAACTTGTTTGTTTGTGCTGATTTATTTTCCGTGGGTTCAGTTACCGGTATATGTGTTTCAGCTGTCTTAGTTTATTTTGCTTGGGTCTCAACCTCCTTTACTTTGGGATTCAGTGAATCTAATCTTTTATTTTTCTATTAGGTATCTCGGTCTCCTTTGGGGAGGGTTCGTATATTTTACCTTTAGGGATAATTTTCTTGGGTTGAGGAGTCTACGCAGATTTGTTTCTAGGCCTCAGGTTGTACCTAGGTTGGACCTCAGCCATTATAGAATCGATCATTTCTTGATAGACAGCAAAATCAGTGTTGTTTATGTCATCGTATTTATTTGAGGGTTGTTGATCGTTCAAGGCCTTCTAGTAATCTTCTTTAGTTAAATAAGGTTGTGTGCATTCGTCACCCAAATTTGTCTTGTCTTCTTCCAGATCCTTGAAATCTTGCAGGTCAATTCCTCCTATAAAATTTTCATTTTTTAAAGGATTTTGAATTTTTTGGTCTTCATTTTTAATCTCTCTTTGTTGATTTTGAGGATTGGGGTTTCTTCTGAATTCCCTCTTAATGAAAGGATCTTCCTTGGATTGATCTAGCTCCATTCTGGAAATCTTATTTTATAACTCTTTAATTATCCTAGCCATATCATCCATTTTATCATCTGAGGATCTACTAGGCCCTGAGGGTCCCGCTTGTTTCGTAAAACGTTTGGTTTCTCGGTTTCCCATTTCTACCTTTGTTTTCAATTTTCCAGAAGCCATCATGTTAAATTCGATCTCTACGGCATCATCTTGCATTCAGGTCAAGGTAGCCCCTCTCCTTTCTCTCAAAAGAAGCGCGAAATCGGGTTCGAAGGCTCTTGCAAAGGTTACCTTGGTTGCAGGTTGGGACGGTTTAACTTTGACTAGGATCTTGCTATATAACTTGTTAAATCTTTGAATGAATTCCATAATAGTTTCTGAATTTTTTTTCTTTAAAGACCCAAACTCGGTCGAATAATAAAAATGGTCTTTCCTTTCGCCCCATTGTCTAAGAAAGGAGTATTCTAGGGCATCATATGATAATATCGAACCTGCGGGTAGACTTCGAAACCAGGTTCGTACCTGTCCTTCAAAATTCTGAACGAACAACCTCGAATATACGTCTTCGTGTTCGAGACCTAGGATATCTACGAACTAGTCAAAGAAATTTATATGTTCGGCTGAGGTCAAGTCCCCTTCCCCTGTAAATTTAGGTAACTTTTTCATGTAATTTTCAGGAAGGTCATGAAGAGGGACAGGCAGGACCAAAGGCGCATATCTTGCAGCTACTTTAGTGAAAACTATGGGAGGCGGGGGAGGCCCTTGGCCCCCCACTCCTCTTCCTGGGGCCCCTCCACCTCCCCCTCCTAAAACCCCTCCACCTCCTCCTCCTAAAACCCCTCCACCTCCTCCTTTGGTGGCTACCATCGGTACTACTAGATAGGAAAACGATGCGTTATATAGAGGGTTCTGGAACACTAAAAGAAAATCTTTAGCTTCTTCGAGAAATGAGAAAACTAAATAAGGGTGAGAAGGGATGTGAGGATTTGGTTCCTCGGATTTGCAAGAGATGTAATTAGGGGAACCCGCAAGCGTGGAATCTGAGTATATGGAATACTCTTCGAGACTCGGCGGGGTCGTGAAATCTAACTGAAGGGTTGGCGAGATATCGATCGCTGATAAATTTACTATGAGATTTTCACCTTTATGTACGCTAGAGGTTGTCAGATGGAGAGAGATAAAGTTGGGTTGATGGTTTCAGGGGGGGAGTTGTGCAAAGTTGAAGGTTCAAAATAGATCTTAGCCTTGGGTTGTGGGTACTTAAGCTGGTAGACTGCAGTGGTTGGCTTAAGGGAACCTCTTGTTTTCAATATTTTTTCGGGATGGGAAACGGGCGTGCTCGGTTTACCCTCCGGGTTTTGTCTGGTGTTCCTTCGACCGGATGCCAGATTATTTAAATGTGGAATCACCAAGTGAATGATAATAAATCCTTTAGAAGGTGTTCACTCTTTGTTCACTATCAAAGGGTGAAAACTTGCAAAAATGTCATTCTCCCAGGGAAAAGGTTCCGTAACTTCGTCCCCGACAACGGCACCAGAAATATGTTGTTCCAAAGTCTGTACTTAAGGCTTACAAAGTACAAGGTCTAGGCATTCGAAAGTGGTGAGAAAGATAAAAAGGGGAAGAATCAACCCTTGGGAAAGCAAGCTAAGGTTGATTTCTGAGTTGTCTCTGTCTCGCTTCCAAATGTTCCTGGATGCTTATATCTCGTTCAATTGTTGCCCATGAACATTCGAGTTCTACCCGAGTGGTGTTTGTTTTAAGTAAGGTGTCGAAAAGGCTCAAAGTGATGTTGGTTTGATCTGACAAGATGGGTTCAATATTGGGTTGTCTTGCAACGGGGAAAGTCATAGAGGAACATAAAAAATTAAAGGAAAGTTCAAAGTTTAGGATGCTGCCTCAATTTTTGATCGTATAAGAGAGAACTTGTGAATCCGATATCAAAGATAGAATGAAAACCAAAGGCCTTTTCCCCTAACTAAGTTAAATTTTAATAAATCGTGCACGAAATGTGAGAAAAACATTAATCTATCTAAAATGTGAGGCTCCTATCAAGGGAGAATCTCACCCTGTAAACAGAAGAAGAAAAATACAAGAAGAAATTTTGACGAAGCATAAAATATGAAGGTCTAAAAAGTTCACAGGTCTTGTACATGTTGATAGCTGACACAGAGGAAAAACTGCAAACGGTTAGATGACTAAACGTTTATCACCACAGTAGAAGTTATACTAAATTGCAGCTAAGCATTCATCAGACATATATATGCGAAATGGAATTTAACATAAGAAAACAAAGAAAATAAAACTCATAACACAATCTTGACGGAATCAGGAATCTTCAGATTGCTTTGTATTAATTTTCAAAAGGAGAAAGTCTCTATTACAATCAGCCAGCCCTTTTTCTTTCTTCAAAGTGCATATTTATACAAACTTCTATACGCTAGAATCTCAATCGTTCCAAAGGTTTTTGGTTACAAAATAGGAGATTTGTGTGTTTCAATTCTTTGTCTTTGTCCTCTTTCATGTGGATGGAGTACCTTCCTTTCTTCGGGTTCTAAAAATAGAACAGACAGACACCTGTCATTATTTGGTACCGGAAACCTGACCCTTCGCCTGCTCGATGCAAGTGACGCACCTCTCCACCAACTGGGCTATCAACCTGGAAGGCTCTGCTTGGTTATTTACCTCAAAAGTGTAACAATCCTTCGCTAACTATGGAAACCTTCCTCCCATTTGTCGATCTTCGGTGGTGATAGAACATAACTGTACGCTTGGTTTTATTAACCACTTATCCACTTGGACTATATCTATCTGGGTTACCTGTGATATTTCAGCCTGCTCTCTTTCCTTGTTCTCCTTGATATTGAGCAGGTGCTTGGCTATTTCGATTTGGCCCAGTGTCCCAGTGTTTCTTTCACTATCGAGACCCAACAAACTTTCATCTATCAACCCGAAAGTTTTTTCACAAGAGTTTCTTACCTCTTTAGCTCGTTCTTTGCTTTCTGATATATTCGCTCCCACACCTTCAGAAAAATGTTACCTCTGGTCTGCTCTGGGATGGAGAGCTTGGAACTACTGCCTATTTCCCTTTTTGTCGTGGCTATAACAGCCTCTTGGAAAGCGACCCGAGCCGCCCTAGCTTCTCTTTCCCCCAAAAAGATGTCTTCTAGTACTTGATCAATGATCTGGCAGTGGTTTTGAATGGTTTCCACTTTAGCAAGTAAATCTTGTTGAGCTGCTGACACTCTTTTTCAGATTTCAATGGCTTGGGATTGGAATATCTCGATATCTATCACCTGGATCTCGGCGAAATTTAATTTCTCCTATAACTTCCCTATCAATTCTTCTTGTTGGCTTAGCTGTGACTGATTGGTGTGGGCCGACAACTGTGTTTTCTCGAGATCAGATTTGAGCTGCTCAATTTCCTTTTGATCTCCTACTCTGACTTGCTCTATACCTGTGTTCACCTGATCTCTCGCAGTTGCTTCTGCTATAGCTAGCTTAGCCTCCAAATTTCTGATCAAGCGGTTCTTCCACTTTAATTGTTCTTTTAGGGATCCGACAGAGTATTGGTTGGTTGTGGCGAAAGCCCCCAACGTCCCTGTTATCTGAGTTGTGAACTCCTCCTTTTTCATGGCTTTTCCATCGGCTAGGATTTTGAATTTTTTGGCTACCATGCCCGCTTCTCGGTAAAGCTATTGCTTCACAATGGCCTTTCTCTTCTTATCGAATAAAAATTCGTTCGGAGGCAAATCTTCCACAGTAATGGACGTTAGTTCTTTGCCGAAAATCCATCCTGCATCAGGGATCCCCTTCGTGGATTGTAGGGGAGTGACATAAGCGATGGGACTGTCGATTTCCTTGGATGATTTCCCTGGGGTAACAACTGTGGCCGGCTTGCTTGAAGGGTTGGGGATCTCGGCTTCCTGTTTCGGGTCCCCAGTTTGCTTTTCCTTTTCCTGACTTTTCTCCTGGTCAGGTCCTAAATTTTTGGAGCCCTTGGCTTATGTTTGTTGTATATCTGTTGTTGGTGGGTTCTTACCCTATAAGACTGGGGGAAGGCAGCTCCGTCGGTGTTCCTGGAATTTGAAAAAATCGGCCATCTCCTCGAGCGACAGGGCTTGAATCCGGCTTAGGACCTCGACATAGGATCTCGCACCTCGGAAGATATCGTGATGAGGCAAATTCTCATGTTTGAATCTTTTTAGGCCACAATTCACCATGTGATTACCCACGATCTTGTGTGGGTCGTGTTTCTTGAACTCAATGTGGACCAATTTAATATCCTCCAAGGTCATTGCCTCGGCCTTTGTGTGTTTGAAATATAATAAAGAATATGTATTCAAATGAATGGGGAAGGGCGGCCATACCTTCTTTGAAAAACCTTTAAGCTCTTTTCTTATGCCACCGATCACAGTTTGCTTGGCGATTTCGCGACATACCAGCCTATCCGGCATAAATAGTGGTAGAGCATACAGGGGAATAGAGGTGCCGAAGACCCTAATGTATGAGAACTATGCCTCTACATACCAGTCAGCCACACTATTCATGTTGGTGGTGATGCTATCTGAAATCATGGGCGATGGGTTACCGAAGATGGAGACATGCATCGGTACCATTACCCAATTGAAAATCTTGTATATGAATTATGTGGCCTTATCCTCCCAAAGTTTTGAGTGATAGACATGGATAGGCTCAGCCTCGGATGGAGTCCACCTCTAGCTCATTAGAGGGAAAGGCGTCATGAAACAAACGGTGTGCATGATGTAGGCGGACATAAAAAATGAAGCGTCCTTCCCATTCGCCTTTTGCGCTTGATATTCGGTAATCCGGTTGGTTAGACTGTCTGACAACAGTTTGTCCCAATCGAAGGAAAAACCTTGAGCGATTGTATGAATCAGAGGCACCCACAAGAGGAAAAAGTGTGCGGTGTCCTCTTTCCCATACAACCTACAGGTCATCATTGCTATATACCTGAATTGTAGTTCTAAGGAAGAGATTGAATAAACTCTGTTACCATCCACCCTGAATTTTGTGGGGTGCGAGACCCAATCCTTGACCAGATCAGACAATTTTCTACCATATTTCTCGCATTCCTTCTGCTTAAAACCTTCCAGAAACTCGTCATTGTATGCGAAGTTTGGTGTGGGTGACAGTTGGTACATCGCCTGCAAATGTTCTGGTCTAAAGGTCCCAATCGTCACCTTCTGCTCGCTGATAATAGTCCTAGTCGGGATATCCACATGGTCTAGTGCCCATCGGATCATATCATAATAGGGAAGGATTCGTGGCCTTGCCGTTATTTTATGAATCTCCGCTTGAATGAAAATTTTGTATTTGGTGGCCAAATTGTCCTTCTCGTTATCGCTGGAATCATATGAACAGTCCACCAATTTGGACTGAAGAACGTCAGAGACGTATGACCAGGTTTTGACAGAATCAATACTTCGAGGTGAAGCATCGGAAACAACATCTGAGCCTTGCCTTGAACTCTCAGCAATCGCCTTGGACGCTTTTCATGGAGCCATGATAGAGGACTTTGTACTTAGCTCTCCTGTAGTAAAAATGTAGATACAGACATAAGTTAGCCTGATGAAAAAGCTTCTTTGCGCAAAACAGAAATGAAATTTGAAATAATGAAAGAAAGAACTCTTTATCTTAGCCATTTAAAACCCCGATGTCCTTGTGAACAGAACGGTCAAATCGTTTTAAAGAAAGATTTAGTAGTAAAAGCAATATCCTTATCGGTCACTTCGTCGTATTTCAAATAAATGCCATAATGTTTTTGGCGGGTCGTAACACAAATCAGCGCAAAAAACATTTAAATTTACCCCATAGACGGTGCATGTTAAATTGTATTAATGCATTGATTAATCTGGCTTAGCTCCTTTAATTAAGTTTTCTTTAGTCTTTAATCCCGTTTTTCGACGTTCACCGTATTGGGAGAAATCACTCCTACCTTTTGAGCCCCTAAAACCCGAGATTGCAATGATGTGATCTAGTTAAAAAACGTAATCTGAATTAAGCGCTTAATTAATCCATGCTTAATAAATAAAAAATCACGACTTTGCGACTCGGGGCTACGAAGGTATAGATTTTTGGAAGAGCGGTTGCCGAGTCGTGAAACCCTGACAACGCTTAACTAGGGTTCAAAGTGACTTACCCCTGACACTAACCTGGGTGACTTTTGAAAACCATCTCGCGACTTCGCATATCAGAGTTTGGAAACCTTGCGACTTGTAACTCCCGAAGCGCAAAATCACGAGGTAATAAAAAGTGATAGACTTGCTTAATGGTTAGGAAATGATGACTTAGGACTATAACGGTTATCGCCACTTCACATGTTGGGATAAACTTTTGATTGCAAGAATTATGTTTCAACAATGTGTAAAAGGCGGCTCCAACAGAGAGAATCTGGTGGATACATTATTTTTCAGAAACGTAATGTGTATAATAGTGAATGAAATGACTAAATACAATTGCATAAATAAAACACAATAATGTTGTAGTGGACATAATTTTTATTCTCTATTGGTTGTGTACAATGGTGGTAGCAATCTCTAAGAAGAGATGCATCCTGCTCCCATTATCCAAAAGCTTCATGCAAGAGGGTGATGCCCTTATTCATTAACATATACAACATAAAATGAAAGGAAAATAATATGGAAAGACCAAGGACAAAGCAGGTGGAAGGCCAAGAGTTGAGTGCCCCAAGTTTTAGTTGCAACAGTTGATTTGTTGGGATTGTTAACTTTTCACTCCAAACTTTGATTGGGATGCAAGATAGTTTATTGGGAAGCTATGGTTGAGCTATATAATGTGGAAAGTGATATGGACCCTAAAAACAACAGCTGGGAAAGGATCAAACCATGTGATTTTCAGATTTGACCTGAAACTTCTAAATTCAGGGGCTATTATAAAAAGGCCTTAACTTCCACCTAGATCACCATTTTACTTGGGAGCACTGCTAATAAAACATAAATGGGATGAGATGGGACTTTATTCACAGTTCATAAGAATTTTGGAAGTGACATGTCCCTATACTTAGGATGATTTTGAGAAAACAATCACAGATGATCTAAGACAACAAGAAACTACTAATGAAACCATGCAACTTTGATAGTGTACCTTCCTATGTTTGTATCTACACGAGGCAATAGATAATAAATAATGTCTCTACATGCTTACAAAACGGATGCTTGACCAATGTCATTGAGAATTCAATACATTTTAAGGAAAGGTTCCCTCTTGAAGATTTGGTGGCTTAGGCTTGTTATTCTTGTGTATGGGATGAAAAAGATATGTTT
>ML806667.1:76288-92907 GCA_009831015.1 Picea engelmannii
TTCCCACATCTCGCATCAACATTTTCTCCCCACCCCCACGACCTGTTCCACCTCCTCCCCAACACTCCTGACTCCCATTCGTTTCACCCCAATTCGCCATTCGCTTATTCACCCTCACTCCCATTCTCCCATTCCCTATCCCATTCTGTAATCCCCCGTACCTCATCCCTGTAAAACTCTACCCCCATGACCCCCCCCTAGCACTCTCTCCACTCCTGTTCCCACCCTCCACACCCTCCCGCACAGCCTCCACCCCCGCATTCTGTCCATTCCCGTCCCTTCAAATCCCCCCGTAAATCTCCCTTTTCCTATTCCTAATTTCGTTCCCCTATCCCCCGTGCCCTTCCCGTTCCCTTAATTTCCGTTACCCTATCCCCTTCAAAACCTCCCCCCGCAACTCTTCCCTTCCTTTATCCCTGTTCCTTTTATAGCAAAATCAGTTAAAATTGCTGGGAAATATTCACCCCCAAATACCAGGAAAATGGCAGAATTAAAAAATCAAATTGAAAAAATAGACAAAGAATGCAAAAACACTCGACAATTACTCGAAAAAGCATTACAAAAAACTAATGACGAATTGCGAGAAGAAATAAAGGTCAATAATGAGACACTCAGACAAGAAATGACTCAAAATCTAAAAGAAGAGATTTCAAAAGAAGTCGGAAGTGAATTATGAAAAGACATAGAAATTCTAAAACAAGATCTGAAAGATGATATTTTTCAAGAAATCGGGATTAACTTACAACAAGGTTTTGGAAACCTTAAAAAAGAAATAACAGAAGAATTACAACAAAGTCTGGGTCTAATAACACAACATCAACAAACAAAGCATGATGAACTCTTAACGTTAATAAAAGATCAAGGCCACCAACAAATTCTCCAATCACAAACAAGTGATTCAAGCACATCTAACACATCTCCACCACCACCACCACCACCACCACCTCCCTACAATTCAAATCCCCAAACCATATCACAATATCAACCTCTAATGATTTATCCGCCCAAAGCTAAAATTGAACTATCAAAATACAATGGCAGTGATAACCAATGCGTGGCTTGGTTTAACAAAACTGAAGAATATTTCCATATATATAATATTACAACCGATGAAGAAAAGGTTAAATATGCATCCATGTACCTTGAAGGCACTGCATACAATTGGTACATATGGTGGAAAGGAGGAATTCAGTCATACACGTGGAACTCCTTTAAAAATGATTTTTTTAAACGATTCGAGGGCATTCGAGAGGAAGAATTTTTTTCAAAACTCACCAGGTTACAACAGAAAAGCAACGTAGATGAATTTACACATCAATGGGAATCTCTTGCCACCCGAGTATTTGGATTATCTGATGATCAATTACTCCAGGCTTATGTAGGTGGTCTCAAGCCGCATATCCAAGATGAGTTAAAACTGCATGAGGTCACGACGGTTGAAATAGCAAGACGCAAGGCAAAAGCAGCAGAAGAAAAGCTAGAAGGCCAATCAAGATTCGACAAGTTTTATTCAAGAAGAAACATAAACCATAACACAAACATGGAAACTAACAAATATATACCACTTAACTTACAAGAAGAAAATAGAAGAAGTCTGGATTACCAAAGAATAAGAGAAGGTAAATGTAAACATTGTGGTGAAAAATGGGACCCAAGACACAAATGTCGCATAGAAGACAATTCAAAAAAATTATATACTTGTCAAGCAGAAAACAACGATGAATCAAACTCAGAGGAATCAGTAACTGAAGAAACAGAAAACAGCCAAAATGAAGTGTCAGATCTCATAGGTAATGACACACCAAGAATATCATTAGCAGCCATCACAGGCATCAGCCAACCACAAACATTAAAATTAAAAGGACACATAAAAAAAGATAATGTCACAGTGTTAATCGACACAGGAAGTACCCACAATTTTCTCGACATCAATGTTGCAAGGAACCTCAAATTGTTTGTATATCAAGTCCCAGACATGAAGGTGATGGTTGCAGATGGTAAGAAAATTGAAAATGTAGGAAAATGCCATAAGGTAAAACTGCAAATTCAAGATTTCAAATTGGAATCCAAATTTTACACCATACCCTTGGGAGGAGTAGACGTAGTTTTAGGAGACCAATGGTTGCAAACTTTAGGCACATACTCAGTCAATCACCAAGAGCATTTCATCAAATTCAAATGGAAAGGGAAGACTTATAAATTATATGGTTTTCAACCTCCCCAAACACAAGTTGTATCATCCCAACAGATGGAAAAAATGATTCGAAAAGGAGAAACTACCTATGTTATTCAATGCCACCACATGGGAATACAAGAACCAAAACAACACTCCAAAAACTTAGAAATCTAAAATCTAACTCAAAAACACGAGAAGGTATTTCAAGACCTCCCCATGAACTTACCCCCACAAAGAAGAATTGAACACATAATTGAAGTCAAACCGAGATCAAGTCCAGTCAAGGTTAGACCATACAGATACCCCCATCATCATAAAACAGAAATAGAAAGATTAGTCCAAGACTTGTTAAAATGTGGTGTTATCACAAAAAGTAGAAGCCCATATTCAGCCCCAGTTGTATTAGTATGAAAGAAAGATGGTTCTTTCAGCTTATGCATAGATTATCGTGGGCTTAATAAAATAACAATCAAGAATAAATTTCCCATTCCCTTCATCGACGAAATGTTTGATGAACTTCATGGAGCTAGATTTTTTTCAAAACTTGATTTGAGATCAGGATATTACCAGATTAGGGTAAGATTAGAAGATGTACCCAAGACTGCCTTCCAAACTCATGAAGGACACTACAAATTCAAGGAAATGCATTTTGGGCTAACTAATGCCCTGGCTACCTTCCAAGCAGCTATGAATGAACTATTTCATCCAAACCTAAGAAAATATGTCTTAGTCTTCTTTGACGACATTTTGGTGTATAGAAAAACATGGAAGGAACACATAAATCATTTAGGACAAGTATTGTCTATTTTAGAAAAAAGTCAATTCTACGCAAAAATTTCAAAATGCACCTTCGGCAAAGAGGAAGTAGAATATTTCGGTCACATTATTTCCAAAAACGGATTTAAGGTAGACCCAAACAAAATCAAAGCAATTACAGAATGGCCCCGACCAAAAAGTATATCTAAATTAAGAGGATTTTTAGGCTTGGCAGGATACTACTCATGATTCGTCAAAAACTATGCTCACCTAACTACCCCCCTAACAAATCTCCTAAAGAAGAACTCCTTCCATTGGAATGAAGAATCTGAAAAATGTTTTAGAAATTTAAAAGAAATTATGTCCACAACACCCGTGTTAGCTACCCCAGATTTCTCCAAACCCTTCATAATTGAATGTGATGCTTCAGGTTTTGGGATCGGAGCAGTCATGATGCAAGAAGGACACCCAATAGCATTTGAAGGTAGGAAACTAAACAAAAAAGAATGTTTACAATCCACATACAATAAAGAAATGCTTGCAATCATGCATGCATTAACCAAATGGCGTCAATGCCTCTTAGGAAGCAAGTTCTCGGTACGTACATATCATAATAGCCTACAATATTTGTTACAACAAAAAACATTAACTACTGAACAACAAAAGTGGATAGAAAAAATCTCCACATTTGATATGGAGATATTACATAAGAGAGGAAAAGATAACATAGTGGTTGATGCTCTTTCACAAAAAGATGAAGAAGCACAAGTTTTTGCAATATCAATCGTAATTCCGGTATGGATGAACGAAATCCAAAGTGAATATGCCAAAAGCATAGAGACATGCTCCATAATCAACGATTTAACCCAATACCCAAGTTCGAATGGAAGAACGACATCTTATGGTATAAAGGAAGAATTTATTTGAACAATAACTCAAAATTTAAAATCAAGGTACTCCAAGAAGCTCATGATTGTCTGGCCGTAGGCCACGTTGGATTTTTCAAAACATATTATAATGCTCGTCAATCATTCTTTTGGAAAGGGATGAACACAGACATTCAAAAGTATGTAGTAGAATGTGATCTTTGCCAAAGAAACAAAACTGAAAATATATCAACACCGGGAGTACTCCATCCGTTACATGTTCCTAACCAAAAATGAGAAGAAATCTCAATGGATTTTATTGAAGGATTACCAGTATTAGAAGGAAAAGATAAAATCTTAGTGATAATAGACAGACTTACCAAGTATGCACATTTTATGGGAGTAAGAAAAACAGATTCCGCCAAAACAAACAACTGAAGTCTTCTGTAAAAACATTTATAAATTACATGGTTTTCCCAAAGTCATCGTTAGTGATAGAGATGCCAAATTTAAAGGGAACTTTTGGAGAGAGTTTTGCAAACAAATTGGGACGTCTCTTAATATGAGCTCAGCTTATCATCCACAAACAGAAATTGTCAACAAGTACTTAGAAACTTACCTTCGTTGTTTTGTCACTGATAAGAAAAATAAATGGCTTCAATTGTTGCACCTCGCTGAATGGTGGTATAACTCCACATATCACACATCAGCTAAAATGACACCGTTTCAAGCTCTTTATGGATATCCACCACCATCATGGAAAGAGTTAGCCACAAATCAAACAAAAGTCGCATCAGTAAAAGACCTTTTAGACGAAAGTCAAAAAGTTGTGCAAATTCTCAAGGAAAACTTGGTTATAGCAAGAAATAGAATGAAGCAACAAGTTGATCAACACCGAACAGAAAGAGAATTCGAAGTTGGAGAACGGGTATTTGTGATATTTTAACCCTACAAACAATTATCACTTAAACAATAAGGAAATAATAAATTAGCTCCGAAATTTTATGGACCATATCAAATTAACAAAAAAATCAGTCACGTAGCTTATGGATTGGAATTACCAAATAAAAGTCGTATCCACAACGTTTTTCATGTATCATGTCTCAAAAAAGTTGTTGGACAACACCAAAAGGTGCAAACATTGTTTCCTCTGTTGGATGAAGAAGGAAGAATCATTTTAAAACCAGAAGCCATTATTGCCACTAGAGAAAAGAAGTTACGATCTTGCATAATCAAAGAATATCTTATTAAATGGAAAAACCTTCCAGAAGAAGATGCAGCATGGGAATCAAAACATTTTCGTCAATTACACCCGTCCTTACCAATGCTTTGAGGACAAATCATTTTTTGAAGGGGAAGGCAATGTTATGTACATAAAAATACACATAAATAAAGATATTAAATAATATAACAACTAAATAATAAACAATTATTAATAATGAAAAGACATGACTATTGGCTATTGGGCACCCCAACAGGGATATATAAGCAGGCCCTCCTTCTTAATTGTAATCATCAATCAATTATTCATTTTTTATCAATATATTTATTTATTCCAATTCAAATACTTGGTTTATTTGCTACAATATATGTTGCTCAATAAATTGAGTTAGTATTCCTCCATTAACAATTTGGTTGGGGTGGTTTCCAACCATCGAGTACAATAATAAGTAGCCATTAAAACAAATTTGTGTCCTTTAGATGAGTTGGGGTTCAACTCGTTGATGATGTCAAGACTCCATTGCTCAAATGGCTAACCGATGCTTATAGGTTTTTTGACAAGGTTAAGTGACCATGTGTAATCAATAGGATTCTCCCCAATGAAAGTATCCAATTAGACCTTACATTGTTTGGAATAGGAAATTTGTTCGATTATGGCCTGACAACCTTTAGATGGTTTTGCTTGGTTTTACCGGTTGCAACCTGATCCACTATTTAGTTAGTTTTTAAATGCAATAAATGAGATGTAGCTAATATAATATGCAAAGTGAAGAATGATGCCTGGGATAAACTAACAAAAACGATGAGGTAAACATAACACCTAATATATTATTTCCTTAAACCTTTAGTAAAAAGATAGTTAAAAAAATAAAAGAAATAATTCAAATAACCAAGTGCATTACAAAAAAGTTTGGTAATGATTAGTTGACTACAATACTATGCTTGAGGCTATAAACAAACAATTCGTGAGATGAAAAAATAAAACAAGTTGCTTATAGGTGAGAAAATTCTTCCCTATAAAATCAAATGATTATAACATTCCAAAATTTAGTAAATTAGTAGAAAAAATTCCACAAAACACACATTTCATATATGAAGTCTATCTCCAAATGGCTTGGCTAGCAGTATCTTCTCAGTCATTAACATTTCATAAAAAAGTTTACAAATATGCACAAGCAAATATCCCTTATACAATCAATTCATCCTCTTTATAGAAAATATGGAGGAGAGGAGAAATCAATCATCTTGATACATATGGTTGATTGTTCATTTCCCCTTTCTATATGTTAGGTTCCTCAAGTAAGTTGGCATTTTCTCCCACTTGGGAAGTTGACCCTCTTTGTCTATTTGAATCCTCTTCTCTGGAAGATTGTCCCACATGGCTTGAGGACGCCTCACCCTTGTTTTTCTCCATTTCCTTATATGTTTAGTCCATGCATCAATTTTTTAATTTAATGCATCTCCTTAAGAAAAATGATGTTGTTGAAAGGAGCTTTGTAGGATGCTATACCCCACCTCATCTTTTTTTCAAACTTCTCCATCTTAGGTTGATAGGGTTCTAACCACCCTAACCCCCTAAGTAGATAGATATGTTGCTATGTATTTCTATGTATGGAAACCATCTCTAGTAAATAAGGCCCATGTAGTAGTGTGAAAGAAATAAACATAATAAGGCTTACTAGAAGGTTTCCCCTACTAGAAAGTTCCTTATCTAGAATGTTCCTATGAGGTAGAAAGTACTATATGAAGATGTAGAAGCAATGTAATTAGATGACTTGTGAAATTATTTATAATCATACCTCCGCTCAATTATAGGTTTCCCCTTTGAAGAGGCAAGTGAACATTGCTTCAATAATAAAGATATAACATTTTGGTGTTATCCTAGTTCTTTATTGTCTTTTGTGGTTGCAATATGTTTTTTCTGTAGTAAATCTCGGTAAACTATATTATTTTTTCTCTGTATCTTTCATTTTGGTTATAAATAACAACACAAGTGGTATCATAACACTTTCATGAGCACATATTTTAGAGTATTTTTTTTCCAGGCTAGAGATGTGTTCCATCATCTATATTTAACACAATGATTTGTTGTTCATTGGGTAAAACCATGGTAGGGGAAGAAAACACACATGAAATACAAGAGGTTTCAGCTAGTTGGAAACCTTCGTAACCCTTATTGTTACCCCTTCTAGTTGTACCACATTAGACAACACCTGTATATGGATTTTCACTTCCATATACCATTGGGTATATCAAAAGTCCTCTAGGTTTCCTGAAACTAGCCTTAGATAAGTCAATTGATCATTTGGTTGCTATAATGGCACTGAGAAGAACATCGGGGAAGATTACTCTATAGTACCTAGGTAATCAGATAGTACAACTAAGGGTATAGTAGAGCCTCCATAGTTAGAGGGTTGAGAAATTGGGCTGAGTACTATTGTTGGACCCCATTCATATATCAGAGAGTTATAACACTTCACACTCGCATGTCTTTAGAACCCTCAAAATCCTACACCTTTCTCTCAGTCTTGGAAAAACATACAAAAAGATTTATCTTGAAAAATTACACATTTAGTCATTGGAAGCACTGCTTCATGCTACTAGTCCATAGAATTCCTACATAATCTACAATATTGAGAATTTGAGCATTTTGTCAATGCAATATTATTTAGGTGGGAGTATAACTCCATATCTTTTAAAAGAATTTAAAACAAAAATCTAGGTCCCGAACACACCATTATTTGGGACCTATTTCAACAGGCTCCTTGTGTCGTACTAATCATTGCGATACCACTCTCCAATAAGAATTTTTTGGTGGACCAACTCACCCCATTACTCGACAACTATCTCAATAGCTTAAGAAAGAAACACTAATCTGTTGATATTATGGTAGTTCTGGGAGGTATTAACCTCCATGTATAACCTCTGACCATATTAGAATGTTCCAAAAGTAGAGAAACCCTAAAAAGATGTATAGAAACCCTAGAAGACATGTCGACTCATTAAAAGAATTAATATTTAAGTATTGGCCTCTAAAAAAGGAAGTCGTCCTCGAAAGGATATAAAGATCACTATAAATAGAGGAAGTTTGAGCTCATTTGGTCATACACACTCTCACAACTCACACAAGACAAGTGGTGCACAAGTTTGGAGAAGGAGTGTAGTTGTAGCTACTGCAACTAGGATTTTGGTCTTGGTTTCTGGTTTATGGAATTTTTGTTTGCTGGGTTATTCTTGGAGAAAGAGAGATATGTTATTTCTTTCTTATCTGTTGGGTCTGTTACTACTTCCATAATTATTCTATCTGTCAAGGTTATGGTTTTCGGGGGTGGCTGCATGCTTATTGTTGGGTGAAAAAATTGAGATATTGTCTATGGAAAAATGAGCACATCTCTTTTATTATAACAGGTTATGGAACCACACTGTCTTCAAACAGTCTAACCACTGGAAGATATATTGGGAAGTTATTTTTTAAGCTCGTTGTGGCACCAGTTATAGTTGTAGCTAGGTTTTCTGATAATGCAACTGCAACAAACCCTAAACCTTGTGTTTAAGCACTTTTGGTGAAGAATTTGACCTAACTCCTTGACATCCTAGTGCACCCTGGCCTAACTCACCTCTTGGTACCCTCAGCTAGCAAAAAAATTAGGTTTGAATTTTTAGTCAAAGTCAAAGTTTGACTGATCAAATTCAAAGGTTGACTGGTCAAAGTCAAAGTCAAAGGTTGAATTCTCGTCAAATTGATTTTGTGGTCAAATTTGAAATTATAGATTTTCTATCTTGTTCTAATCATTGGATCTTTCGATTCAATTTCTAATCTCTTCTTGTCAAGATGGTATCTAGTTTCACATTGGAAGACAAGATCGATAATGCTACAAGACTTCAAAGGTATGCACTTGTATATGTTATCCAAGTTATATCATCTAGAAAAACATGAGTGTATTTTAATGGAAAGTACTAGAGACCTTGTCCAAGATGTAATCTTTGACTCAGTGCATTCATAAGAACAAGCGCACCCTCCATAGCAAGTGAGGCTTCAGGTTCCAGGCTTGATTAAATTGTTAAGCTTCAAATTTGTATATATCAAGCATGATAGTTGCTACATTACAAAAACATCCTTTGAAAGGTTCTATTATTTCTAGGTGCAATGAATACTTGACTGCATATGAATACCATTGATATATATGCCTATTGTACTTGTTTGCAAGATGAACTAATATTTCCTCTAGAGAGATATTTCTTGTTTTCTCTTGTTGTTCTTGTTTCAGGCAGGTACCCTTGTGAAATATGTTTGATGAACAATCTTTGTGAAAGTTGTCATAGAAGAAGTTTATAAGGATGACACAATGCTTGCAACAACTACCAGATGGGAAACAACCAGAAAAAATAGAAACAAACTTGAAGATACGCATAGGGAGTTTCACTTAGAAAGAAGTCAGTAATCAATAGGAAACTAGAATAAACTTGTGACACTTTGTAGAAAGCAAGAAGGATGCAAAAGGAAGCATGGAATATCTCATATGGAGGGAGATAATTACATAATTCCAAAAGAAAAACATGCATATTGTTCATTCAGGCATGAAGCTGGGATTAGGAGGGAGATAATCCCCAATAATATGATCCATTGAAGAATCCATGAATATTATGAAGTATTTGTCCATGTTCTTCATTGGAAGTAGCAACCATGATAAGAAACACATGTTCAACTTGACTCTAGAAGAAGTCTTCTTCAAAAAGAATCCTTGAATGTCCTTGTTTTTTCATCTACATTTATGTTCCTATGGTGAAAGGAAGAATTTGGAACCTTCAGGAAGGAAGGGAATGTAATCTATAGAAGATTCCATGGACTCCAACGTTGAAGAAGGAGGTTGTGATGAAGAACAGTGTATGTGAGAAATTGTGAAAAAGACTTATAAATGGAAGCATTGATAGATACAAGGCGATATTCAAGACTAGAGGGTTCTCCTAGAAGGAGCTAGAATATTATGATGACAACTTGTTCTAGTATACCTCTACCTAAGCCATTATATCTCTTGCACTATCCATGGGTTGGAGTTTACATCAGATGGATGTAAATATTGTTCTTCTCAACATAGTAATTGAAGAAGAAGCATATAGAAAAACCTCAAGGTTATGAGGTATACTAGAAAGAGACCCATGTATGAATATAGAATAAGACTTTGTATGGATTCAAACAACCTGGTACAAAGCCTCTCATGTATAGAAAAAGCATGGTGAAAACTTCCTATGACAGAGGAAGTGTATTGAAATGATTCTTCAGAAGTCCGGGATGATGGATTGCAAATTTATGACAAAATCCCATGATGAATGATCTGAAGAGGGTGAGAGACTCTAATCTAGTAGACCCATCCATGAATAAAAATTTGAATGGATCGTTAATGTATTTAGAGAATACTCAGCCATATATCTTATTTGTTGTGAAAATACTTCCAGGTGGAACTTAGTCATGAAAATTGAATAACTGCAAAGCATGCCTTGAAATATCTTTGTGGGACGTTTGAGTTATTATATACAACTACATGGATTTATCAATTCAGATTGGGAAGGGAGTGCATATGACAAAAGAAGTACTTCTTGGATATGTTTCAGTTTGATCTTTTCCACAATATCATGGGCTAGCAGGAAACAAAATTTGGTTGCACTCAACACTGTAGAAGTAGAGTATATTGTAGCTTGTGATGCTTGTACAAAAGTAGTGTGGCTCTATAAGATGGTTTATGAACTACTTGATCAAGGGCTAGATTCGACCATGATATATTGTGATAACCAGATCTTTGTGAAGTTATCATAGAACCTGGTGTTCCATGACAGGTTGAAACAGATTGAGATCAAGTAATATTTTCTCTATGATAAAGTCTAGAGGGGACAAGTAGTTCTCCAGTATATCTCCACTAATAAGCAGGTAACACATATTTTGGTAAAGCCTATATCCAAGATGAAAAGTTTGTGTACTTAAGGGACAATCTAGACTCATGGATATGACTTCCTTATTGGAAAGGGAAGTGATTACCCCCACGTTGGGAGGGAGCACTAATATGTTATTGATATATGGACAGTCATTTTCCATTTTGGAAAATGGTCCAGGTTGGGAAATCACTTTCCAGTTCGGAAAGTGGTCCAAGATTCTTGATGAATAGTCATTTTCCAGTTTGGAAAATGGTCTAGGATGGGTACTCACTTTTCAGTTCAGAAAATGGTCTAGATCGAACAATCATTTTCATAATGAAAATGGTCCGATGGATTGTTGATGTACCATAGACAATGATTCCCCTTATGGCCAGTGTGGGGGAATGGTCTAGGAAAATAATTTTTCTTGGCAGTCACTCTGAGTAGTGGTCAAGCATAATGGTCTGCCTCTCTGGGTAATCATTATTTTGAGGTTGACAATTTTGAGCAGTTTTGAAGAATGGTCTGTTATAGGAGGTTGGTGTAGGACAATCCTTTCCATAGGAAATGGTCCAGACAGTCATTCCCTAGGGAAGACTCATTCTCTCCAGGTTTCACTATGATTAGTGCCGAAAGAATGACCCATTTAGGTGAATGGTTCAAGTTCATCAATCGGGGAAAGTCATTACCTAGGGAAACTTGTTCTCTCCATGTTGCAATGTGATTAGTGTCAGAAGAATGGCCCAGTTAGGTGAATGGTACAGGTTTAGAAATCAGGGACAATTATTCTTCTATGCTTGATAAGAATAGTCCAGATAGCCCATGGATGATGTTTAACTTTCCAAGGGAAGATACTCTTACAGATCTCGTAGATGTGAGTGGAGGAATGGCCCAGATGATTCAGATTGTATCATGATATTGTTATGCAGGTTGATATCAGATGATATGATTGCTGTGGAGATTGTATGTTTCTGGATAGTAGCTAAATGCTATTGTGGTGGATGTGATCCACTGGTAGTGACTGTGAGTCACTGGTTAGTAGAAGTGTGCTACTAGGAGTGGTTGTGTACCACTGGAAAGTAGTTGTGTACTACTATGTATAGACATAGTTGTGTTCTATTAAATGACATTATTCCAATTGCCAAGGAGAATACAAATAGTGTTGGAGATGATCGCCAACTATATGGATAGTCAGTGTGTTGATGGACATACATTATCCAGGAAGAGAATGGTCCAGGAAAGATAGATTTCTGGTGGACAGACATCCTCCCCGTGGAGGATGGTCTTGGTTGAAAGATTGTTGGTGGAAAAAAATTCTCCCTATAGAGAATGGTCCAGGTTGAAAGATTATTGATGTACCATGGAAAAATATTCTTATAAGATGTATGTCTAGATTAGAAGAATGTTTTGTCTCCCTGAGTTCACACTAGTGACCAGAGTGGAAAGATTGGTACAAGACAAACATTTTCCCTGAGTTCACAATAGTGGTCGGAGGGAAAATAGTCCAGGACATTCATTCTTATAGGACGTATGTCTGGATAGAAGAATGGTCCTCGTATCCCATGGGGTGGATTTCATCATCTGGGAGGACTAACATTATTCTATGACGTAGGTCTAGATTAGAAGAATGATCCTTGTAGCCCATTCCAGGGCTTTCAACATCTGTTGGGACAACTTTTCTTCTAAGACTTATGTATGGAATAAAATAATGGTTCTTCTATTACTCTGTTGATTAAATGAATTATTCAACATCATGCCTGATTACTCATATGGAGTATGGCTTTGAGAGATGATGAAATTGATGCTATCAAATGATACTGATAGTGGTGATGTTTCTCATGAGTTGATCTATGTGATCATGATATAGCTTGTGTGGCTATGATGATGTTGTCGGTTGAATGATATTTTTGTGCTCAAGACCATTTCCTTTAATACTTCCCTAGTTAGGAGGGAGTGTTGATATTATGGTAGTTGCGGGAGGTATTAATCTCCATGTATAACCTCTGGCCAGATCAGAATGTTCTATAAGCTAGAGAAACCCTAAACATATGTATAGAAACCCTATAAGACATGTCGGTTCATTAAAAGAATTAATATTTAAGTATTGGCCTATAAAAGAAGAATTTAGAATGGAAAGGAGACAAAGATCACTATAAATAGAGGGTGCTTGAGCTCATTTGGTCATACACACTCTCACAACTAACATAAGAGAAGTGGTGCCTAAGTTTGGAGAAGGAGTGCAGTTGCAGCTACTGCAATTGGGATTTTGGTCTTGGTTTCTGGTTTATGGAATTTTTGTTTGGTGCGCTATTCTTGGAGAAAGAGAGATATGATATCTCTTGGTTATGTTTTGGTTCTGGTATTGCTTCCATAATTATTCTATCTACCTAGGTTATGGTGCTTGGGGGTGGCTACGTGCCTATGGTTGGGTGACAATATTGAGATATTGTCTATGGAAAAATGAGCACATCTCTTTTATTCTAACATAATCACATTGGTACCACTCTCCAGTAGGCCTTTTATGGTGGACCCACTCACCCCATCACCCAAAACATTTCTCAATATCTCAAAAAATAAACATTGATCACATTGGTACCACCTGTTAGAAATAATAGGTGTGCTCGTTTAACCATAGACAATATAGTAATATTATCACCCAACCATAGGCCATAGCCACCCCCGAGCACCTTAACCTTGACAGAGAATAATTCTGCAAGAAAACCCTAGGCTTAATAGCCAATCAATGTAGCGTACCTCTCTCCAAAGCTAGCACACAAGGAAGAAAATCCAAATCATAACCAATAGAAAGTCCAAGCCTAAACTGAGAATACAGGTTGCAGTAGTTGCAACTGTATCTACTCTCCAAACTTGCGCACTTACTCAATTTATGCAGTGCACACTCTTACATTTATGCAGTTGCGAGATGTGTGTCTCAAATGAACTATGGCACCCTTTATTTATACTCTTCTCTCTAAGTTGTTTGGGCTGACTTCTCCTTTTTGAGGATAAAGAATCAATATAAAATATTCTCTTTAGTCGAATTCTCTTCTAGGGTTATGTCCAAGTCTTTAGGGTTTCTTCTTGCTTCCTGAAATATTCTATTCTAGTCAGGGTTACACGTGGAGGTTAATACCTCCCACAACTACCATAATACCAACACTCCCTCCTAGCTAGGGAGGTATTGAAAGAAATGGTCTTGAGCACAAACATACCATTCAATCAGTAGCATCATCATAGCCATACAAGCTAACTCATGACTAGATCACGTGCACCATCATCACTATCAATATCATCCGATAACATCAACTGCATCATCTCTCCAAGCCTTACTCCATCTAAGTAATCAAGAATTATGTTGAATAAGTCACTCACTCCACAGAGTGATACAAGAACCATTCTTCTAATCTGGACATATGTCCTATAAGAATAACTATTCCATCAGATGTTGGAAGCCACACCATGGGCTACAAGGACTATTCTTCTAATCCAGACATACGTCCTAGAAGAATAAATGTCCTGGACCATTTTTCGTTTGGAGAATGTATGTCCATCAACACACTGACTATCCATCTAGATGATAATCATTTTCAACACTACTGATAGTCTACATGGCAATCAGAACAATGTCATTCAATAGAACACAACTGTGTTTATCCATAGTAGTACACAACTACTATTCAGTGGTACACAACCACACCAAGTAGCACACGACTACTTAACCAATTCCACATAGTCACAACCAATGGAACACATCCACCACAATAGCATACATCTACTGTCCAGAGACATACAGTCTCCACAACGATCATATCATCTGATATCAACTTGCATAAAACAATATCATGATATAAACTGAGTCATCTGGGACATTTTTCCACTCACATCTGTGAGATCTGGAAGAGCATCTTCCCTCAGAAGGTAAAACATCAGCCATGGGCTATTTGGACTATTCTTCTCAAGCATAGAAGAATAATTGTCCCTGATTTATGAGCCTGGACCATTCACCTAACTGGTCCATTCCTCCGGCACTAGTCATAGTGCAACCTGGAGAGAATGAGTATGCCTTAGGGAATGCATGTCCCTGATGGATGAACCTAGCCCATTCACGTAACTGGTCCATTCCTCCGAAACTAAACATAGTGCAACCTGGATAGAATGAATCTTCCCTAGGGAATGATTGTCCAGAACATTTCCTACTGGAAATGATTGTCCTGCAACAACCTCCAAAACGGAGCATTCTTCGAAACTGCTCACAACTGTGAACTTCGAAAGAATGACTACTCGACGAGGCAGACCATTCTACTTGTCCACTACTCAGAGTGACTGCCAACAAGATTGACAGTCCTAGACCATTCCTCCACATTGGCCGCAAGGGGAATCACTATCTATGGTACATCAAAAATCTATCGAACCATTTTCATTACGAAAATGACTATCCAATCTGGACCATTTTCTGAATTGGAAAATGCATGTCTATCAGAAATCTCAAACCACTTTCTGAAATGGAAAGGAACTACTCATCTTGAACCATTTTTTGAACCAAAAAATGAATTTCCATAAATCAATAACACATTAGTGCTCCCTCCCAACCTGGGAGTAATCTCTTCCTTTTTCAATAAGGAAGTCATCTCCACGAGCCTCGGCTTGCAAAATTTTCATCTTGGACAGAGGTTTTACCAAAATATCCGTTATCTTCTCATTTATGGAGATATATTGGAGAACCACTTCTCTTTTTGGACTTCATCATGGAGAATGTAATGCTTGATCTCAATGTGCTTTGGTTTGTTATGAAACATTGGTTTTCTCTGAAGGCGTCATGTAGCTCTGATCATTACAATATATATCATGGTCGAATTCAACACTTTTGTTTATTGCTAGCTCATGAAATCATGGCAAGGTTAAAATTAAAACATATCCAAGTAGCACTTCTTCTGTGGTTCTACTCTTGTTCATCACCAAGAATCAAAACCTTGGCAGTGCCATTTCCTAGGGAAATAAACATTTCAATTTCTATTCCTAGCAACGTTGCCAAAAATGATGTTGTTCCTAAGGTTTTTCCTAGCTAGTAAGTAATTCCAATGAATCTTATAGAGGCTTTGAAAATATCCTCACTTTAGGCCTCAAGCTGGGTCTTGCGCCAGGGGGGGGGTAACCCTCAAATATATTCAATTGCTAGCTATCCAGTGTCACTTTAGCAACAACTCCCTCATACAAATTTCAATTCTATAATTCAATGATAGTGGGGTAAAATGTTGTTGGAGTAATAGTGCAAACTAGACACAACAACCCTATCTAAATAGTCAGACCAAGGCATTTCCATTGGGCACCATTATCCCATATTGCAGAAATATAAAATTGACTAGATGGAAGATGTAGACGTTAAAAGATGGGATAAGTATTAAGTACCAATAAGAATGGAATGGAAATCCTTATCACTCAAAGGATACACTAAAATATTAGAAATACTCATGAGGGTGGAAGTCATTAACATTTACTAATACGATAGAAAACATATGGGTATTATTCAAATGAATCCAATAGTATGCAAGAAGACATATTGGACAATATTCACACAAATCCCATAGTTCAAAAGTAACAATATCAATTGGATAACTTTGAATTCAGAGAAAGACACCCTTTGATATGATAGAAAACATATGGGTATCATTCAAATGAATCCAATAGATGCAATA
>ML806667.1:187329-211492 GCA_009831015.1 Picea engelmannii
GGATATATATATTACAATATATTAGAATATTACAATGTAAAAGTAATGCCATATTACAATGTAATATGGCATTACCATATTACATTGTAATATGACATACCATATTACAATGTAATATGGTAATACCATATTTCATGTAATTTATTTTTTTTAAACCTACAGTAATCGTCGCAATATCGACGGACTTTCGTGGGAATTTTTTTACCATAACCGTTGCTATAGCGATGAATTTTCGTCACACTGTTCCACGAAGTTTCGTCACATATACAACAAGTCCGTCGTAAATATGGTTTTGAGAAAGAGCACTCGTCGATATTACCACGCAATTTCGTCGCAAGTTGTAATGAAATTTCGTTGCACATTCAGCAGTTGCATCGCAAGTTATTGGCTTGGCACATTTCTTCATTGGTATTGCGACGAAATTGCGTCGTAATTGCGACAATGAAGAAGGTTAACCAATATTGAAGTTGCTGACACGTGGCTAGCTAATTTCGTCGATGTTTCCATGCACACTTGGATCGTGGATATAGCGACGAAATTATTACGACGAAAAAAAAAGTCGTTGTTCATGGAAATTGTGATGGATAAGTGTGGCAATATCAACGAAAAACCATCGCAAATTTGGTCATATGTACTAGTTAGAGTAATGATGAATTAATGAGGGGATTTAGAGAGCCATATTGATACTACTCCTAAGCATTGAGAGTGTTATTCATGTTAGGAATTATCCTTCTTAATGTATGGAGAGATATGAGTGTGAGTAGTCTTCTTGAATCCTCATTGAAGGAAAATGAATCTCTTATGTAATGACTTATGAGAAGGTCCCAACATATTTTGAAGAAGAAATGAAAGAGATCTGTATTCGAATTGAAGCAGGTTCGGAGACGTAGCCCAGGAGGGGCGAACTCCATTACCAACATCGGTTGTCTCTCTCTTGTCTTTTTTCTTATTCCATTTTGAGTTCATGTGTGCTATGTATTATGGCTTAAGAACATGGTTAATAATGAAATCATAGTCCCTTTAATCCTTATGCAAATAGTTCGTCATAAATGATTCTTGATTGAAAACTTGTGTAAAGTAAGTACTCACCCGTTTTCAGATCAAGTGGTATCAGAGCAGGTTGATTTCTTTGCAGGATGGGAAAAGGAGAGAAGCGAGCATAAAGACTTCAAGAATTCAAAGAGATAAATAACAACATTCAAGATGAAAATGCAGAGTTGAGGAGACTTTTGCAGGTTGCAGAAGAAGAGAAGCAAGAGATTCAAGAGAGATCTCAGCTTCATGGCGAAGTCCTCAATGGAATTATTGAAGAATTTCAACTCGAATTGCAAAACAAGGATGATCTCTTGGATAAATTGCAGCATGGTGAATGAATGGAAGACAAAGAGACTTGTACCGTGGATGCACAAACTCAAACCGAGGTATATGATGTTTCTTCATGTTCAATTTCTTCTCAGTCTGAAACTAACATGGGCATGAAGCTTATCACGAAGATGGGATACATAGGAGGTGGACTTGGCATTCATGGCCAAGGAGTCACTCAACCATTAGAGGTGGTACAAAGACCACTATTTGTAGGTTTGGTATATGGTCAAGAGGATATTGGAGAGTGCTCAAAGTTCACTAAAGGAAGAGCCACTTCAAAAACCATTTCTACATCATTGAATTCCAAGGGAGGAGTCAAATCTTCTAATCCTCTTCTAGTCCTAGTCCTCGTCAGGTCTACATTAAGGAAAATTCAGAAATGTATGAAATCCATTCAAATTATTTTCTTGAATGTAAGAAAAATGATTTATGCATTACAACTTCTAATCATGATGTAGCCAATTATCAAATGAAGAAAGTTTTGGTTAAGAAGATATATGTGTCCATGGGAAGTGAGACAAATTAGAAACCACACCTTCCAAGTCATCCTGTTAGGAAGTTGAATGGAAAACTAAGGAATTTTTGCAATTATTGCAACATTAGTGGCCATTGGGAAAATAAATGTTGGAATATCCACCCACAGTTACATTGTAATTCAAGGAAGAAACTTGCTCCAACACTCACCAAGAAAGAGACTGCGAAAGAGCTTGTTATAAATGTTACTGCACTAGTCATTGAAGAAATATAGTTGTAGAAGGAAGGAACCTCCGATTGGTTGTGTAAGAAGTGGTTAACATTTCTACAAAATTGAAGTATTTATGTTACTTAACATGTTTTGCAACAGAGAAAAACACAGCTGAAACTTAGACGATGCTATGGCTCTTCTTAATCGGTCACTATGCATATAGTATCTCAATAAATATGTTGCAAATGTTGACATTGCCATAGCAAAAGAGTATGTTTGAGAAATTGGAAAATTGCACTAAAATAAAATGATGAATTCCTTTTCCCAATTATTCAGGTAGCAATGTAAACGAGTAATAGAGTGTTGAATGTTTCATAAATTTCGAAGAAAAATCGAGGATGATGTGGTCACAAACAATTATATGGTAAAAATGATTCCATGAAGGATGAGACTCAGAGAGCCTGAGCAAAAAAATCCATAGTTGCAAAGATACCTGTGATCTATCTTCACACAAACTAGATCGATACTAGGTTTGGTTCTGTTCGAGATTCAGGTTTCCCTCTTTGGTGCCATGATTGCAGCCATCATCCTGATCATTGAAGGAGGTTTTGACATTGCAAAACCTTGCTCCATAATTTGCAAAACACAGAGTTGAGAGTAGCAGTGTGATCCAAATGCCGAGGATCTATAAAATTATTTCCACTTTGCAGTCGGTTGTTGATATACGATGCACATCAATGAAATTATCACCCTCCAAATATGGTTCTAATGGATTTATCTCCTGGCGAGATCTGTGAACATAGAGAAGGGGAAAACTATTTGGTGAAAAGTGTGAGAAGGATGCCCATATACGTGGCACCAAGATTATATTCAACAGATGGTGAAGAGGATACTTTGGATTCTAGCTGGGTATGGTGGTTGTGGAATTTGTGTTGGCACAATCGTTGGTCGACAATTGGTAGAATCTATGTTATTTTCTCAACTACCGAAATTCCTTCACACTTGACAAGATGGGCATGTGTGAGAAGAGATTCTACCGAGGAATACACCTGTCTCGTGAGCTTGTTTGGATTCAATTCCAAAAAAAAAAAATGCAAAGACTTCATCACAATGGAGTAATCTCGACGAGTAGTGCATATTTTTCATATAAAGATTCAGAGACTCCTGAAAATGATTTTCTTAAGTTCCAAAAGTTGTACAGAGGTGAAGCATATGAAGCTACTGACAATTGTGTCAAGTCTCGATCGCTCCTTGAAATTACAGAAAATGTGAACTTGTTTAAACTCAAGATGTTAGTATTCAACGCAGAGTGGATACCGAATGGTTCCTCATCTGCGCTCTTCAGAGTTATTGTTTTCCATTATCTTTTGGAAGGATTATTGAGAAGATTGGGTGTTGTTGATCCTTCCTTCGACCACAATGAATGGAGCATCATCGCAATAGGTCATGCCCATGAATCTAGCTCGGGATCCAAAAGAATTACGTTGTGATATGAAACTCTGTAAAAGAACCAAAGTGGAGATTCGAACCGTCGACAATCCCAAATTTCCATGTGGAAAGAAGGGTCTATCTTTTGCAATTGTCATTCATTGGCATAGAATTTAGAAGACAAGAAAATTGTAAATAATTTCCACGAATTCACATGCGATACAATCTAGAAAACGTTTTATCTACAAATCCATCGCCATTATGATCTGCAACGGTCTGCCATTCTGTATAAATTGATAACTTGTGAAGCAAAGAGAAATGCAGAGAGAAAAGAATAGAACAGTATATTGGAATGTATGAAGAAGAGAAGATAAGTACAATGTAAGATGGTTGAGCTAAATAGGCTCAAGCAAGAAAAAAATAGAAAGTACAACTGGCCAGGACAGTTGGCAGTGTACTGTCAGACTGTTGAGGTTACATTATATTTAACACTCCCTCTTAAACTCAACAGTTAGAAACATCAACACTAATTATGCCTAAGTGATGTCTCTGAAAATAAAAAAACTGACTTTCCTAGTGGCTTTGTAAAGATATCAGCAAGCTGATCTCGAGAACCACAAAATTGTAGTGCAATATCACCATTATTGACTAGCTCGTGTATGAAATGAAAACGAGTGTCAATGTGTTTGCTTTTCTTGTGAAACACATGATTTTTGGATAAAGAAATTGCTGATGTATTGTCATAGAAAATAGGAGTTGGATCCTTTTCTGTATGTGACATATCTTTCAATATTCTTCTTAGCCACACAGCTTGACAGGAAGCTGAGGTAGCAGCGACATACTCTGCCTCTGCAGAAGATATTGATACAATTGGCTGCTTCTTTGATGCCCATGAGATTAGGTTCGTGCCCAGTTGAAAAACATGTCCAGATGTGCTTTTCCTCTCATCTAGGTTGCCTGCAAAATCACTATCTATGTAACCAGAAAGTTGATTACTATCAGATTTAGTGTACCATAAGCCAAAATTGAGAGTTCCTGCAACATATCTCAAAATTCGTTTTGCCATTTTCCAATGAGAATCTTTGGGAGATTCCATGAATCTAGAAACAAGGCTGGCTGCATACATAATGTCAGGTCTAGTTGCTGTAAGATACAATAAACTGCCTACTAAACTTTTGTACAGGGTAGAGTCCACTGTAGAACCTTCATCATTCTTGCTCAATTTTGTGCCTAGAGGTATGGGGGTTTCTGCTGGATTGCATCCTTCCATGCGAAATCTTTTGATGATGTCTGCTGCATACTTTTGCTGACAGACAAAAATGCCTTTGGGTGATTGATTAACCTCAATCCATAAAAAATATTTCATTATGCCAAGATCTTTCATCTCAAACTCAGATTGCATGGCATGTTTGAAATTTGTTAACTCAAGATTTCTAGTATAGATCATGTCATCAACATATAAACATACAATCAAAATTTTACCATGCTGATCTGTTTTGGTGTAAAGAGTTGGCTCATTTTGACTTCTGCTGAAACCACTTTTGATCAGATAAGTGTCAATTCTGCTGTACCAAGCTCTTGGAGCTTGCTTTAAGCCATATAGGGCTTTCTTCAAACGATATACTTTGGCTGGGTGCTCTTGGACTTCAAATTCAGGTGGTTAATCGATATAAACTTCTTCTTCTAAGAAACCATTCAAGAATGTTGACTTGACATCCATTTGGTATACTTGCCATTTGTGTTGTGCTGCTATGGCCAATAGAGTCCTTAAAGTGTCTAATCTTGCTACTGGAGCAAAATTTTCACCATAATCATTACCTGGTTGTTGTGAGAAGCGTTTGGCAACAAGTCTTGCCTTGTGTTTTTCGATCTTCCCTTTTTCATTGAGTTTAGTTTTGTAAACCCACTTGACACTAATACTCTTCTTGTGAGTTGCAAATCAACAAGATCCCATGTCTTGTTATTCTCAATGGAGTCAATTTATTGGTTCATGGCTTGAACCCAATGTGGCTCCTTAGTTGCTTCCTTAAAGGATGTAGGTTGACATGACATTAAAGCAAAAAGGTTGTGTTGCTCAAATTCATCCAAGTGTTGATGGATTTCTCTCAAACTTCGATTTCTCTGATTCTGTGGTTCAGAGAATGATTCTCTGCTGGAAGTTGAGTTATCCTGAGAATTTTCAGGTTGTCTTTGTACCTGCAATCTTGGGAGAATAGTTTGAGGTACTTGCTGTTCTGAATTTTATGCATTTTTAGAACTTGGCAACAATGGATTTTGATTGTCCATTTGCTGATTTTCTGAATCGTTCCTTAATTGATTTTCCAGAAATCTTACATCTCTGCTGAGAATTAGTTTCTGGGTGATTGGATTGTAAAGCCTGTAAGATTTAGATGTTTCACTATATCCAATGAAAATACATTTCTCACTTTTATCATCGAGTTTCTTCCTTAATTCGAAAGGTATGTGAGCATATGCTATGCATCCAAATGTCCTTAGATGTGCTACATTGAGCTTTGTCCCACTCCATGCTTCTTGGGGAACTTTCATCTTTAGACTTGTGGTTGGTGATCTATTCAAGAGATAAACTGAGCATGCCACTGCTTCAGCCCAAAGCCTATTTGACAAACTTTTCTCTTTAAGAAGTGTTCTTGCCATATTCATTATTGTCTGATTTTTCCTTTCAGCCACTCCATTCTGCTGTGGAGTATATCTGGCTGTTGTTTGCATGATAATGCCTTGTGATTTGCAGAAATTTGCAAATTCTATGGAGTTGTATTCTCCTCCTCCATCTGACCTGAGTGCTTTGATATATTTTCCACTCTGTTTTTCAGCTTCTGCCTTGAATTATTTGAATTTTGCGAAAGTTTCAGACTTGTGTCTGAGAAAATAGATCCATATTTTTCTGCTAAAATCATCAATAAACGTTAGAAAGTAAAAACTACCACCTATTGACTCTGTTTGCATTGGTCCACATAGGTCATTTTGAACAAGTTCAAGATGTTGTTTGGCTTGATTGGAAGAGTGTGGAAAACTAGTTCTCTTGTGTTTGCCAAGTATGCAAGACTCACATGGGGGAAGTTTCTCTTTAAAGATAGGTAGACCTTTGACCATGGAGTTCTTCTGAAGAAGACTTAGACTCTGAAATGGTAGATGTCCAAATATTGTATGCCAAACCATTGTTTCATTCAAGGTGGATTCACTCTGTGCATATGGTTGAATCAGATTTGTAGTTCTGAGGGTAAGGGGAAACATCCTATTTGGAGTCATATGGATTTCATAAATTAATTTTCTGCTGGGGTATTTGTCATATATTTTGCAAGATGCTCCCTCAAAAAGTACCTTATAGCCATGTTCAATGAGTTGTCCTACACTTAGAAAGTTATGTTTCAGATCTGGAACATGATAGACATTGTTTATGTCTTTCTTTACATTCTATTTAGTAAGAATAGGAACAGTTCCTTTTCCTTGAACTTTGACTAAGTAATAATTTCCAAGTGTAATATCAGATGAGATTGAAGAATCAATGCATGAAAGTAATTCTTTGTTACCTGTCATGTGATTGCTGCATCCACTGTCCAGCAACCAGAGATCTTTAGGTTGATGTTCAGTGTTGTGACACGAAAGAAACATACCTCCTGAGTTTTCTCCCATGTGATTTGACACATGTGCTCTGCCTGAGAGCTGATCTTCTTGCTTCTTCCTGCATTTAGATTCATAGTGCCCATACTTTTTGCAGTAATAGCATTGTATGCTTGATTTATCATTTGATCTTCTCCCTCTGCCTCTTTGAGGCTGAAAATTCTGATGTTGATTTTGTTGTTGTTGTCTTTGACCTTGGAAATTTTGATTCGGATACTGTTGTCTGTTACCTCCACTGGAGTGAGGGTAACTGTGATTTTTCCCTCTTCCTTGGTGACCTATGCTTCTTCCTCTACCTCTCCCTCTACTGAAGGAGAATTGAGATTTGAAGGAATTGGAGATTGTCTCATCTCTAAGATGCAGTCTGGTCTCATGTGTCACCAAAGAACCAATTAGTTCATCTGTTGAAAATCTTGACAGATCCTTGGATTCAAGGATTGCTGTTACAACCATTTCAAATTTCTTCGGTAAACTTCTGAGGATTTTCTCAAAAATTCATTGATCAGTGATGGCTTCGCCAGTCAATCTGATCTGGTTCACGATTCCCATGACTCTAGTCATGAACTGATCCACATATTCAGACTCTGTCATCCTTAGAGTCTCGAATTGTGACCTCAAGGTCTGCAGTTTAACTGTTTTGACCCTGTCATTTCCTTGGTAGGAAGATTTAAGGATGTCCCAGGCCTGTTTTGAAGTACCAGCGCCTATGATTTTCGAAAAAATCGAGTCATCCATAGAATTTTGAATCTAAAATTTCGCTTTATTTTCTGTGTTCCTCAGTGTTGCCTGAGCAATTCACTGTGGATTTGTCATGGTAGACAGGGCTGCGGGATCTGGTTCCACATATCCAAGATCCATTGGTTCCCAACACTCTTGTGCTTGCAAGAATAACCTCATTCGAAGAGACCAAAACTCGTAATTCTTTCCCAGAAGAATCGGACCCTGAGTTGGTCCTAAATTGCTAGACGACGCCATAAAAACAAATTGCAGAAAAAATAGAGGGAAATTTCGTATTTACCTCTAATCGCCGAAACGTCGATTTGATGATGGCCGAAAAGAGCTTATCGACCTTGAATTTGCCTTTGTCATGGTGCTATGTGACCATGTTCCTTAATGTTAAAGCGCTACGGGTTTTTTGGGTTTTTTTCCTTTCAAATTGCCGAAATGCGAAATTTTCTTTTGGACGATTTAACGGTCCAGATATTTCTGTGATCTAACGGTCCAGATCTTATCGGGATATCGTGAATCGGGACTTCGTGAACCCTGATGACGAGCTCTTCTGACTCCTCGATTCCCCGATCTCCGATTTGCCGATGGCACTTTCCTTTCGGGAAATTTCTCAATTCCTTTGATCTCCGCTACGCGTCCTCCTATATTGGACGGTCCTGATTTCTCCTCGTGATTTCACGATTTGTTCTGTTCCAGACTTGTCGTCTCCAGGATCCACGTTTGCCGAATCCTGTAATGCCGATGGAATTTTCTTTCGGGAAATTTTTCGAAAGCCTCGATCTCTGCCATGCGTCCTCAATAGATGGACGACTCAAGTCTTCTTCAGGGGTTTCACCGTGGAGATTCCCGATCCCTCGTTTTGACGAGATGACGTCAGCTGGGACCCAAAACGGAACTTTCCTCCTATCAGGATTTCAGACTTTGCAGTTCCAAAATACTTGTGCTTCTTGTCCTCAGGATTCGTGATTTTCCGAATCCCGATATGCCGATGGCCCTTTTCTTTTGGGACTTTTCCCGAGTCCTCGGATTTACGCCACGCGTCCCCTCAAGATGGACGATCCTGATTCAACCTCAGGATATCACGACTTGCGATGATTCGTTGACACAACTTCTATGTCAACTTGAAACCCTGGATGTCAAAACACCGACGGTTTCCTCAATGTCCGCCACATGTCCGGTCAAATGGACGGCTGAGATATGATCGTTATTTCAGGAATCGCTATTTCGCGAGTTTCGAGCTTGTGTTGCGACGGTCTTTCAAAAACCGCGAACTCTGATATGTCGATTTGACGGCACTTGGACCTGCTGCCACCTATCCTCTGAGATGGACGACTCACAAGTCCTTTCGGGATTTCACAATATCGTGTATCGAAGTTTTGGAGAGCAGTCTCTCGCTCATCCAACTTCCAATTCTCGATTTTGCAATGGGATAAGATCAACGGCTCACGATATTTCTTGATCCAACGGTCCAGAATGACTCGTGATTTCGCGATTCATGAATTCTCACGACAGTCTTCTGACCTTTACACCTTGCGAGTCTGCGAAATGCCGAGATCTCGCTAGCTGTCTCTTGATGGACGATCCAGATGATGTCGGGACTTTACAATTCAAAAATTTCTCCTGTGCACTTCAGAGGACTAAACCTCATGCACTTTCTCACTGATCCAACGGCTATCGGTCCTCTACGCAAGATCTAACAGCTGAAAGTCTTTCGCCTTTTCCGCACTCTCTTCGTCCCTTCTGAACTAGTTTCCCGCTTCGGATCCGTTCGCATGATGAATCTTATGGCCTCAGTGGCTGTTCTTTGCACCTGAGACACGTTCTTTACTCCCGTGGAAGAAAGATTCGTGAATCTTTCAAAGATTTGAAAGAAATACATGGATTATTTGTTCGCTGCTTCAATCTTTGACAGATTTGAGTGAATTTCGAAAAACTTTAAACGATTCTGCCTTCTGCAGGAATCTTTAACGATTTGAACGAATTCTTCGAGTTCTTTAAATGTTCTTCCATCCTGCAGCTCTTCTTTGTCAATCTTTGACGATTCTCAAAAATTACTGGAATATTTAAAGTTTCTTCTTTTGCACTCTCTTCTTCCTCGATCTTTCGAGCATTGTACGCTCTGTTTCCTCTGCAAGCTTCCTACAATGATCTTTTGAGAGTAGTACAGATAGCTCTCCAAGCCTTGTGAAAAGTTTGTGTCGCGTTCTCTCAAGATACATGTAAGCTCTGCGCTGTGAGGATCGTGTGGCTCTCCAGCCTGTGTGAAGAGGCTTACTATTGTAGCTCTAATACCATGATAAATTGTGAAGCAAAGAGAAATGCAGAGAGGAAAGAATAGAACAGTATATTGGAATGTATGAAGAAGAGAAGATAAGTACAATGCAATATGGTTGAGCTAAATAGGCTCAAGAAACACAAAAATAGAAAGTACAGTTGGCCAAGACAGCTGGCAGTGTACTGTCAGACTGTTGAGGTTACATTATATTTAACATAAATCATATCTAAGAATGACATGTTCAGCTACTGATTGACTTCTCCCAATCAATGTGGAGAAATTCTCTCAAAGTTAGTGGCAACACAAGGATCATCTGCAACGATGATGCTTTTATGATTTGCAACTACGACCTCTCTGGAAAATGAATTCGTGAGAAGATCTATATATCATTTTTTTCTTCAACAATTGGCAGCGAACATACAACCCAGTTGATTTCAAAATATGAGTGTTTTCTCTTCAGGGGGTTGCAAATTCCTATCTCGTGGGTTTGTTTGAAATTATGTTCCATTGATGCGAAGATGGTAACTATAATTCCCAAAGACATTCCTCTTGCAAGGTGTATTCATACGTAAATGTATCTTATATTCAGATTTATAATGTCGATGAATATCGTCGAACTTTGAATGATATTGGTGCTAAAGAATGGAAGTGAAATGTGCAAGAAATTATTTTTTTCATGGAAGCGTGGAAGGCTCAAACGCATTCAATGTGAAAATTCCCTGGCAACAAGTACACAATATTACAAACATCTTGATATATGTCATTCCAATAGTCCATTCTACTCAAACTATATCACCCTTAAACTAAATCGATGTGCAATCTCAGAGGGTCCATTTCCTGAGAGGCCCTAATTTCAGCAACCAACGACCTTTTTAGAATTGTTGGCACATGAAGCAGTATTTTTACCAGAACAGATGATGCAACATACCCATCCACCCACAGGTTGGGGAATGCTACCTTCAACCTTGGACTTCTTTCTCTTGCAGATACCTTTTAAAATTTAAGGATGCATAAAAGAAAAGACGTTAACGACATGCACAACAATATCCAACAAGCATGCATAGTCTAAAGATTCAATTAAACGATAATTAAATATACACAAAGGAAAATACATTCATATACATGTAAATGATACCATAACATAGAGCACTTATCTTTATGAAAGATGACACCAACTGGCTGCAGACCAAGGACGTTCCACCCAACCGTAGACACTACTGTTCCAAATCTCAACATCAATGTCACCCCTGAGCCAGGGCTATGAATCCACAAGGAAGGTTCCAGAGTGTTACTTGGTTTCCCAAACCAGTCAGCACCAAGGCTCTCACAGGATTCCCAGCTCTCATAGCAATCCAAGTACCCAACTCTCTTCTACCTAGCTTGCACCACCCGAGAGAATGGACATACACCCTTCTCTGCTACACAGTCCCTCAGGCAGTCATTCTCCTTACTCGGGCTCCAATGCAACTCATCCAGAATATCAATGCTGGAACTCTCAGAACTCGCAATGGTGAGAAATTCTAGACACAGGCCAACGTATCTCATACATGTGGCCTTAGGTCACGGCCGGATCACACCAGCGACCACTACAACCAACTATCATGTGGCTAATATTCAGCAATTCATATTCCTTTCCCCGAGCCAAGACATAGATGACAGATGGATCAATGAACGGGTAAGTGGGTGCATGGAGGTGTGTGCATGAAAGTGCTTGCAGGATAGAATGGTGTGAATGCAGAAGTGAAGGCGAAAATGAGTCAACGAGCAACCCCCCCCATCATACCAGAGGCGGGTTTAAGCAATTTCGGGGGAAATCAAGAACCTCTCGGCCTTCCCCAAGAAGCTCACGTAACTGATCCCCTCCCTTAGACAAAAAGGGTAATTAGAATAGGAATAAACACTTATCCCCTCAATCCCCCTCTCCTGTGGAATCATAGCCCCCTATAACTCTAGTCCTTGTCCATCTAGCAGCTAGCGATGTGTTTATTATTAATAATGATAAAAAAAATTACATGTCTTGGGCACACAGGCCTTTTAATAATTGTTTGGGCACTCTAGCCTCTCATCATTGTAACAACACATTATTTAAAAATGGGGGTTCAAAACCTGGGGTGTTACATTGTCCCTTATTTTGGCATTGTCCTCAGTGCATATACAAAAATAGAGATTAAAATCTCAAATTTATTCAAAAAACTGAGGGTACTCTTCCCGCATGGCATCTTCAGGATCCCGCTACACTGAACCTTTACCAGATCTATAACTCGATTTCAGAGAATTTTTAACTTTTTGTCCAATACCCACACTAGTTGAGCCTGAAAATCTCCCTCTGTCTCTACTTGAATCAGATGCCAATCAATAAAATGATTAGGATCATGTACATATTTCTTTAGTAAAGAGACATGAAATAAATTATGCACATTCATGGAAGCAGGGAATGCAAGCATGTATGCAACTGGCCCTATTATGTCCAATATTTCAAATGGACCACAGAATCTGGCTGCCATCTTTGTACAACTACCCAATTTCAAAGAGATTTTCTTGGGCTTCACTTTCAAAAGTACATGCTACCCTACTTTAAAATCTCTAGATGTCCTTCTCTTGTCTGCATAAACATTTTGTCTATCCTAAGCTGCCTTTAAATTCTGCTTGATCTTGACCACCTGGTCTTCCATGTCCTTGAGCAACTCCAGCCCAAGTACCACTCTATCTGTTGGGTTGTCCTAGCTTACTGGAGTATCACATTTCCTACCATACAAGGATTCAAATGGGCTCATTCTCAATGAAGCTTGATACCCATTATTATATGTAGACTCAACCAAGTGTAAGCAATCTTCCCACTTAGATGGCTTATCCATCACATACATTCTTAGCATGTCTTCAATTATTCGATTGAGTCTCTTTGTTTTCCCATCTATCTGGGGGTGATATGTTGTGCTAAATTTTATATTAGTGCCAAATCCTTTAAACATTCCCCTCCAAAAATTAGAGGTAAACTATGTATCTCTATCCGAGACAATTGTCCTAGGTATCCCATGCAACCTAGAAATTTCCATCATGAAAATTTCTGCAATATTAGTCGTTGTGTGCGTTGTCTTCATAGGCACAAAATGAGCATCCTTTGTTAGTTTTTCAACCACCACCATGATTGAATCATGTTGCTTATTCGTTCTGGGTAATCCTGTGATGAAATCCATGGTGATTACTTCCCATTTCTTCTCTGGGATTTGCAATGGCTGCAACAATCTCGTTGGGTGCCTATGCTTAGCCTTCACCTTCTGACATTCCATACATCGAGTGATGTAATCAACAACATCCTTCTTCATTCCTGGCCAAAAGAACTGGCTTCTTACTATTGTAATTTTTTTCTGGTAACCAGAATGTCCAGCATAAGGAACATCATGCATTTCCTTCAGTACCAAATTTCTCAATTCTCCAGAACTAGGAACATAGATTCTATTTTTATGAAGGAGTAGTTCATCTTAATTTATCTCATACTCCTTTATTTTTTGTTGTGCATATCCTTGCTGTAAGTTTTCCTTTACATGTAGGTAATTATGGTCTGTAAAAAGACCATCCAAAAATTTTCTCTTCAAGTCTGACTGGTGCATACTGACAGCAGTATCATGCATCAGATGCACTCTTCTACTAAGTGCATTGGAAAATTTATTCTCCTTCCCCTTGATATGCTTGATATCGAATTCATATTCACTTAAAAATTCCATCCATCTTCTTTTCCTAGCATTCAAGGTCGATTTTTCAAAAAGATACTTCAGACCAATGTGGTCTGTCCTTAATTTGAATTTCTTCCCCATGAGATAATGCCTCCACATCCTCAAGGTGTGAACAATGGTAACAAGTTCCAAGTCGTTGGTGGCATGGTTCCTCTCATGTTTCTTAAGTTTTCTGGACTCATATCCAATGACATGTCCATTTTTCACGAGGACTCCCCCAAGTCCTTCCTTACATGCATCTGTACATACCACAAAACTTTCATTTGGGTCAGCAATCCTTAACATTGGTGCATTAGTAAGTAATTCCTTCAACAGATTAAAATTCTTTTCACACTTGAGTGTCCATTCAAATTTAGTTCTCTTCTTTTGAAAAGAAGTGACGGGATGAGAAAACTTAGAGAACCCTACAATGAACCTTTTGTAGTATCCATCTAATCCCATAAACGATCTGACGCCTGACACATTTTTTGGTATTGGCCATCCTCTAATGGCTTCGATCTTCTCTGGATCTATTGCTATGCCCTGTTCTGAAATAATGTGTCCCAAGTAATGGATCTTCTTGTGATATAAAGAACACTTATTCAAATTGGCATACAAGTGATGTTCTCTCAGTACTTGCAATACCAGTCTTAAGTGATGTTCATGCTTCTCTTCAGACTTAGAATAGATAAGTATGTCACCCAGGAATACTATGACAAACGTCTCCAAATAATTTCTGAATATGTCATTCATAAGCACATGAATACAACTAGTGCATTGGTCAGCCCGAATGGCACCAATACAAATTCATAATGCCCATACCTGGTCCTAAAGGTTGTCTTATGAATTTCTTCTTCCTTGATTCTTACATGATGGTATCCTTCCCTCGGGTCAATTTTTGAAAATAACTTTGCTCCTCTTAGTTGATCAAAGATGTCATCAATTCGGGGTAGAGGATACTTGTTCTTTATAGTGTACTTGTTCAGCTGTCGGAAGTCAATACACAACCTCAAGGTTCCATCCTTCTTTTTGAAAAAAAGTATTGGTGCTCCCCAAGGTGAAACACTTGGACGTATGTACCCTTTCTTCAACAATTCCTCCAACTGCATTTGTGATTCTTTTAAATCTAGTGTGCTCATTCTGTAAGGTGCTTTTGACATCGGGGCGGCTCCTGGCACTAAATCAATTGATAAATCTATCTCCCTCGGTGGAAATCCGGGTTTTTCTTGGAATACATCCTCAAATTCCTATAGTACCGAGAAATATTTGAGGCTTGGCCCTTTTGTATTATCTGGCTCTTTCACATGAGCTGCATACAATTGATATCCCTTCCTAAAACATTTTTTAGCTGTAAGGCTGAAATCTCCCTTATAGATATGGGTCTTGGAATTCCTTTCACAATGCTCTGTTTTCCATTTCCATCAAGAAATGTAAATGTCTTGTTATGAAAATACAGGACAACATGATGCTTGTCCAACCAATCCATTCCAATCATAATATCCTAAGACCCCAATGGTATGATATCTAGATCAGTACTAGTATTCATGCCATTAAGAATTATGGAACAACTTCTGACCATATCATGGATTCTTCTTTTGGTTCCAGTGGGTAACTAAACCAAACTTGCTTTTCCAAGTTCACTTTTCTCCAAATGTAATCTATCCACTATATTAGAATCAATGTAGCAATGACTTGCTCCTCAATCTATCAAAATAGAAACACGTTGATTTATGATCTTACCTTCTACCTCAATCATATTGGACTGGTACTCCTCTTGTCGATCATCTAAAGATGCATAGATTCTTCCCATATCTTCGACTGTTGTAGCCTCTTAGATGTTTTGCACAAGCTTCACTATGTCCTTTCTGTGTGGGAAATCCTTATACAAGTGATCTTCCTTGCATCCCCAACATTGGATTGGTGGTCTTCCCTTTTTTACCAAGGAATATTCTTTCTTGAAATCTCCCTTAGCATACCGATCTTGATGATTTCTATTAGGCTCATTCCTATTGAAGGGAGGTTTGAATCCCTTCCTCCTCTAATCAGACTTCACATTCTTCTTGTCCTTCCAAGATTTCTGCAGGGATTCTCTTCCCTGGCCTTTCTCATACAGGTATTTAGCCTTTCTGATGGCCTCAGTCAAGGTATTGGGTTCATCATACTTGATCTTTTCCTTATAAAAGGTTGGCAATCCACTTAGAAACCTATTTATTTTCACTTTCTCATCACCAATGAACCTGACATACTTTAACAGTCACAATAACTTCTTCTCGTATTCTGCCATAGTCATGCTTCCCAACCTGAGTTCAAATAACTCCCACATTTTATTGTCATAGAAATTCTCTAAGAGGTACTCCTTCTGGAAGTACTTCTTGAACAACTTCCAAGTGATCCTACTTTCATTAACATGTTCCACTTGCTTCAATTCATCCCACCACATTACATCTTTCTCCTGTAAATGGTAGGTGGAAATCATGGCTTCTAGGTTGGATGAATAGTTATGCAACTGAAAATACTTCCTGAGTCCAAGAAACTATGCTTTGGCATCATCTTCCCTTTCTCTTTCACCATCGAAGGAAGGTGGCTTGAGCTTCCTCGGCTCTCCTTGAAAACTATCTATCTCTTGTTTCCTTCTTTGGTGTCTAACAGGAGACACCTCTTGACTTCTTATGGGATCTTCCAATGCATAAAACCTTCTTTCTAGGTAAGGAGGTGAGTGGTTTTGTAAGGTAGCTAGAGAGGTAGTGGGGGGGCCCAGAGGGCCCATAGTGATAATAGTGGAGGTCATTCAATGTAAGGTGGACTAGGTCCACTATATTATTAAATAATGCCCACTATAGTAGTTAGATATAATAAATGGGTAATTAGATATAATAAATGTAAGAGAACTTCTTAGAAGGTTCTACTTCTAGAAAATTCCTCCTCTAGAATGTTCTTAGGTGATGGTAGCACTATATAAAGGGGTTCAAGCAATGTAATGAGACATGAAGAGAAGTATTGTAATATAAGGTAGCTAGAGAGGTAGTGGGGGGGCCCAGAGGGCCCATAGTGATAATAGTGGAGGTCATTCAATGTAAGGTGGACTAGGTCCACTATATTATTAAATAAGGCCCACTATGGTAGTTAGATATAATAAATGGGTAATTAGATATAATAAATGTAAGAGGACTTCTTAAAAGGTTCTACTTCTAGAAGATTCCTCCTCTAGAATGTTCTTAGGTGATGGTAGCACTATATAAAGGGGTTCAAACAATGTAATGAGACATGAAGATAATTATTTTATGTGGAGCGGTAGCTCAATAGGAGGATGCTCCCTCGAAGAGGCAAGTGAATAGGAGAAGATCCCTTCCATAATAGGATCTATTATATGGTGTTGTCCTACCTTAAGGGTTTGGTAATAATAAAGTGTGGTTTCTTCTATATTGCTTGTGGATCTATTATGTATTCAGTATTTGTGGTGATTATATTTGTATATCTATTTTGGTTCTTAACAAGTGGTATTAGAACACTTTCCTTGGCAGACACTGTGGGCAAATATTTTTTATTTTTGTAGATTTTTTTTCAGAGAAGAAAAAAGAGGGCCACGACATTCCATAACTTTTCAGTATATTTTTGTGAAAAATTTGCAGAAAAAAGTTGTAGATATGATTTCCTCTCAGAAAAACACCCAATTTAAAAAAACAAATCGTCCGAAACGGAGTCCAGAAGGTGAAGATATTGAAGTTTTAAAATCTGCAAATTTTCAGGATTTTTTCGGCGGACGACGACGCGATTTGTTTTTATTTCTGTAGCAGCTGGAGGCCGAATTTTCTCAAACAAATTACAGATCTGAGTTCCTCTCACAATTTCACCCAATTTCAAAAAACAAATCAGCCGAACCAGAGTCCGGGAAGTGAAGTTATGAGCATTTTAAATTCAACAGTTTTTTAGGGTTTTTCCAGAAAAAGTCGCGATTTTCTGCCGTAACTTATTTGGTGAGTTCATAGGATGCTCAAATGGCTATTTATTCTCAAAATTTGAAAGAAATTCTTGAATCATTCAAAGCCCAATTGTTTCACACATTGGATGACAGATTGGATGCATTTGTACATGGTCTCACAGACAGCCTAACAGACGACCTCAATGATACTTTTCGTAGTATTCAAGATTCATTGAATAACATGTAGGAAAGATTTCTTATGGAGGGCCTCAGGGATGAATATAATCAAGAAATATATGCTTGGTATGATTTTGAGGCAGATTGTGATGATTGGTATATGGATAGTTTTCATTTCTAGGATGACAACCACTTTCATATTTTATTTGATGACTCTACTCCACCTTCTGTAGAGAACATCAATGTCCCACATCAGGAGCTAGTTACCAGCGTTCAGTCTACATATTCTACAGTGGTATTATTCATTCCAGATTCTGCTACGACCATTTTCCACAATGTGGATGGATCTTCTTATTTGGATCCACATGATAGGTGTCAGTCTTTGGAGCATCATTTGGAGTTGGTTATTGGGTTCCAAAATCTTCCTTGGGGAGTTCACATGAGCACCTGGACATGGGACCCGAGCTTACAATGGTGGTTGGACTACTTCAGCATGGTGGATTTCCTTTCTATATGGGACCTTAGTATATGGTTGTATATCCATGGGACCCTAGTATATGGTTGTATATCAAGCGTTGAGGATAATGATTTCATAAGGGGGATGGAATGTAAGGTAGCTAGAGAGGTAGTGGGGGGGACCATAGGGCCCATAGTGATAATAATAGAGGTCATTAAATGTAAGGTGGACTAGGTCCACTATATTATTAAATAAGGCCCACTATGGTAGTTAGATATAATAAATGAGTAATTAGATATAATAAATGTAAGAGGACTTTTTAGAAGGTTCTACTTCTAGAAGATTCCTCCTATAGAATGTTCTTAGGTGATGGTAGAACTATATACAGGGGTTCAAGCAATGTAATGAGATATGAAGAGAAGTATTGTATGTGGAGCGGTAGCTCAATAGGAGGATGCCCCCTCGAAGAGGCAAGTGAACAGGAGAGGATCCCTTCCATAATAGGATCCATTGTATGGTATTGCCCTACCTCAAGGGTTTGGTAATAATAAAGTGTGGTTTCTTCTATATTGCTTGTGGATGTATTGTGTATTCAATATTTGTGGTGATTTTATTTGTATATCTATTTTGGTTCTTAACAGGTGTCCATGAGTTCTACTAGCACTTCTGGAATAACCATCTCTTCCATGTTCATCCATTCTTTCATGGCACCTACCTTCTTCCTCTTGTCTTGAGTTTGATCCCTTCTTCGTTTGTCTTTGCAACTAATTTAAGCTCTGCAACACTAGAGAATTTATCTAACTTTTCTGTCTCATCGGTCTCTCATTGTCTTCTTTGTAGATCTGCACTTCCATCTTCAGGCTTCTTACTGTTTCTAGTAGTGTTTCCTAATCTCCTTTTCCCTTGTGTCCATTGGACTCTATCTCTGCATTACCAACTCTGGTATTCTAGCCTTCGACCTCCTTATCATGACTGGAGGCTCCCTCGCCTTCTTCCATTTCCTCAATACACATCCTGAGTTGATGTGCTTAAGCCCCTTAATTCTACAAAATGTGCAAGCGACCATTTTGTTAGAATTATGCATATGATAAAAAAAAATTCTAAACCATGATACAAGTCTCTTTCTTTTTTTTTTTCATGGAGATCATATCCCCATTCTCTAGAAAATAACAGTGTCCTTGGCCAACACAAAATCTCATCCTACACAGGGGCTTCCTTCAAACCACCTTCCTAGATGACCACGACTAGAAACCGTGACTAAATCCTTCCTTAGAACTTTTTTGTCTCGAAGAAAACCAATTCGGCCCATATCCCTCCTTCCCTCAGCTCCCAATATGCATATGACCACGACCATAACCCTACGCTTAGCTGAAAAAACACTTGTCTAGAGATTCAGGACTTTAGAACTTTTAGCCAAGACCAGATCAATGGTCCACGTCCTCTTTCACGATCAACGATCGAGGTCCACTTCGGGACTTCACGCTTCGGGCGCTCAACTTTCCTCGCTTGCCTCCTCCCAGAATGATTTTACCTGGAATTCATGATCTGTCGATGGGTGTCCTCCCAAAAATCAACGACTGTGAATTGCTTTGGCTCTTCGGGCTTCAGAAGTTTCAAACCTTCCTCTTGCACTTTATCCCAAAGTGTTTTTACCCAAAGTCGATGATCCTTCGATGTGTGTCTTCTGGAATGAACGGTCGATACGTACTCCATCCTTCAGGCCTTCGGGAGTTTTCAACCCAACACAACCTATCACATCTTTCCCCTTCGGAGTGCCCAGTCTCCGTACTGCACGATTTGTCACCATGTGGCGAAATACTGGAAGCAGACACGTGGCCCAATCAGGCAAGTGACACGTGTCACGTTGTAACTAAATTTTCAATACTCTGAATTCTCAAAACTTACTGACACGTGGCACACATCCCATGTGTCCACATCATCCCAGGTGACACCCACAAGAGATGTCACTTCAGAAATTTTGGGGTCCACATCACCTCCTGGTGATGTCATCGTACCCCATCACTTCGACTCTTTGGGCTTCAGGAGTTTCCATGGTAACACACTTCAAATTATCCTGAACTCAGTATTCTCGAACTGGTCAATCTGTCACCATGTTTCCTCCTAGATCAGACGACTAATATTCACTTCGGGTCTTCACCCAGAGTCCACGGATCGAGACCGCGTGTCCTCCTTAATATGACGTTTGAGGCTTACTTCGGGTCTTCACTCAGATTCCATAGACCAACACCGCGTGTCCTCCTTAATCTGACGATTGAGGCTTACTTCGAGTCTTCACCCAGAGTCCATGGATGGACACCATGTGTCCTCCTTAATATGATGGTTGAGTATTACTTCGAGTCTTCAGACTTTGGAAATTTCAAATTTCAAAACTTATCTGGCCCCACTGGCTTTTATCCGAAGCCCTAGATCTGGTGACGCGTGGCTCTCGACAGATTAATGGATGATATTCTCTTGGATGATCGAATGGTCGATATTGACTTTAGCTCTTCGGATTTCCAGGCTTCGAGAGTCTCAAATCTCAACTGAAAGCCTCTCAAAAAGATTCCTACGGAGTTACTAATCTGCTCACATGTAACCTCTTGGCGATCGACAATCAGGATCTATTTCGAATGATCTGATAGTCGACGTTTCCTTTGGGTCTCCAGCTCTCTGGGATTTGGGAGTTTCAACTCTCAACTTCTCCTCACTCGCTCTTTCCTGGAGTGCTTCCACCTAGAGAAAACGATTGGTTGACACATGTCCTCCTATGGATCAACGGTCCCCAACTACTTCGACTATTCAGAGTTTCGATGTCCACGCCCTAACCTGTCACATCACTGCATGCCTTTCAATTTGTGGGGGCATGTATTGGCGGTTTGGAGTAATCCTCTTTTCACCTCACAATTCTTCTGATGTTGACACGTAACTCCTTGGGGAAACCGTGGTTTGTATTGCAGGAATGCCTTGGGAAATTATCTCCCATGCAACTTGGTTCCCTACAATACCTCATGTCCGGTCATCTCCCTCTCCCCTGGGATCCGACGGTTGTGACCTTAACCCTTGCTTCCTTTTCATCGGATGACCCATGTTCATCTGTCCTCCGATCCAACGATCCTAGATCTCTCCTAATCCTATAGTGGCGATCTCTCTCAAATTTGAAGGGGATGGTCACGATCCTTCGAACCCCTTACATGAGTCTCTGACGTTCTATATCCCACGTAGATTCTGCAACTCCATTCCTACTGAGAATTTCAACTCCACGATCATAATTCAATCTCGACCCTGAGACTCTAACCAACATACCCGACCCATATTGACCGAATGTTTCAACCAGAATCTCTGATACCAAACTGTAACATACCCAGCCACCCACAGGCCGGGGCATGCTAACTTCAAGCCCACCCTTGGAATTATTTCTCTTGCAGATACCTTTTAAAACTTAAGGATGCATAAAAGAAAAGACTTTAACGACATGCACAACAATATCCAACAAGCATGCATAGTCTAAAGATTCAATTAAACGATAATTAAATATACACGACGGAAAATACATTCATATACATGTAAATGATACCATAACAGAGAGCACTTATCTTTATGAAAGATGACACCAACTGGCTGCAGACCAAGGATATTCCACCCGACCGTAGACACTATTGTTCCAAATCTCAACAACAACGTCACCCCCAACTTGTCTTCCCAGCTAGTCAGCACCCAAGCTCTCACAGGCTTCCCAGCTCTCACGACAATCCAATTACCCAAGTCTCTTCTACCCATCTTGCCCCACTCGAGAGAATGGACCTCCACCCTTCTCTTCCACGCAATCCCTCAAGCAAACCTTCTCCTTATTCGGGATCCAGCACAACTGGTTAAAAATCTCAACGCTCAAACTCTCAGGACTCGCAACTGTGAGCAACACTGGACATAGGCCAATGCATATTAGACATGCGGCCTCAGGTCATGGCTAGATCACACCAGTGACCACTACAGTCAACTATCATGTGGCTAATCTTCAACAGTTCGACTTCCTTTCCCCAAGACAAGACGCAGATGATGGATGGATCAATGAATGGGTAAGTTGGTGCATGGAGTTGCGTTCATGAAAGTGCGTGAGGGATAGAATGGTGTGAATGCAGAAGTGAAAGAGAAAATGAGCCAACGACCAACCCCCCCAGCAGGTTTAAGTAATTTTGGGGGAAGTCAAGAACCTCCTGGCCTGCCCCAAGAAGCTCACATAACCGATCCCCTCCTTTAGACAAAAAGGGTAATTATAATAGGAATAAACACTTAGCCCCTCAAGCCCCCTCTCTTGTGAAATCATATCCCCCTATAACTCTAGTCCTTGTCCGTCTAAGATCCAACGATGTGCTTATTATTAATAATGATGAAAACATTACATGTCTTGGGCACACTAGCCTTTTAATAATTGTTTGGGCACTTTAGCCTCTCAACATTGTAACAATACATTATTTAGAAATGAAGGTTCAAAACATGGGGTGTTACAGATGCAAAAAAATTTCCAAGGTTTTTGATGGATTATTCATCATCTTAAGAAATTGTATTCCAGATGCAAGCAATAATTGTGGCTTTAGTTTCCATGACTTGGCATCGCAGTGTCTAGTGCAAAATCTGTATCCTGGCACCAAGTTGACAATCTTAAGAGCTCTCATCAACCATTCACCATGCCGAAGACATATGTAGAGTTTTCCAAGTAACCATGCATTGGACGAAAATTGTTTCCATTGCACAATAGGAAAGTTTTTCAACCCGTTTTCATAGAGCCGAGAGCAGAGCCATTGTCGTGGACAGGTGAGCTTTGTACATAGGCTACCATCGAGCCAAGTTTGGAGGTCATTGAGCTCAAAGTTTGCTTCTTGTGTTGAGAAGCCATTGACAAGTGTCGAGGCCACAACTTTTATGATTACATGGCATGAACATAGAACTGAGATCTTAGTGGAATTTAAAACTATGGATTCCATTATTTGTGAAAGTTTTCCATGATGAAGGAAGATGGAAATCAAGGGGCATTTATTTTTTCCTGTTTCACACGTTTTGTAGTGAGATTTGGGTTTTTCACCACTAGTGCATTCAACATTTTGGCACATAAAAATTTCCTTCAAAAATTTGATGTAATTTCCATGTAAAGGCCATAGTTTTTCCATTAGTGCATATTTTGGCCAATATTCCTTTTAAAAATTAATGATGAAGCATTATAGAAAGGGCTTTCAACCACTCTTAAGTGAGGAAGAGAGTGAGAGACATTTTATTCCATGCCTAATACTTGATTGGCTTCTTTGTAATCATCATGTAATCAGTTAAATGAGTTTATTTTTCTAATCCATTTTGGCATTCATTGTAAACTTGACCAATGAGTATGATTATAAACTCTTGGCAAGTAAGACACTCCAAATATTGTAATACATGTATCATCAACTATAGGTTTCAAATTTATTCAGATGTGGGCTTCAACACTTCAACTCCGAAGAACAAAGGCTAAGGAGACAGGGGTGTGTCTTTCTCTATAAATTTTCCTTTCATCATTTTCAAGTGTTGTGCTCACATTCCGATTCTGAAGTACGTGGGTGAAGGAGTCTTGAAGGAACGTTCCTTTTCAAGACATTTGCATAGAGATAAAGTTGATACTTTTGGAGACCAAAAGGTTCTTTTATGGGGAGGCATGACCCGGGAGGATCTCCACACATGGGAAGGACTTTTACTTTGCTCTCCATGTTGAGTTGAAATTGGTGACAAAGTGGTGAAAGGGTGAACTTATGCGTTT
>ML806667.1:211592-223100 GCA_009831015.1 Picea engelmannii
TTGATACTTTTGGAGACCAAAAGGTTCTTTTATGGGGAGGCATGACCCGGGAGGATCTCCACACATGGGAAGGACTTTTACTTTGCTCTCCATGTTGAGTTGAAATTGGTGACAAAGTGGTGAAAGGGTGAACTTATGCGTTTATGAGTTTTATTTTCTCATGCATTTTATTAATGCTTTGTGAGAAAAAATGTCTCATGCATTTATTTTATGATTTTATGACATGCTCATGCATTTAATTATGCGTTATGAGATTTTGGAAAAACTCATACATTATTATTCACTTCTGATGTAAAATGATTAATACTTTTGAGGGAAATTAGACTCACGTATTTATCATTAAATTATAATTTTGGAAATTGGTTTTTATGTGAAAAACCACCTCACACCAATTTGCCATTATTCTCAATTATAGTTTGAGAGAATCAAGGGCATGGATGAAGAGTCTTGGGTGGTTTTGAGACTTTTCCCATTATGTGCTTGAAGATAGTTTGAGATCCTACATTTATGGATCTTGTTTTTCCTCTTTTGTAATTAGATCCTATTATTTTGGATCTAGGAATTAATGCTCTTTTTTAAGAGTGAGTGAGGAAAAACTTTATAATTCCTTATGTGGGCCCTATGTAAGGGGGAGAGTAATGAGGAATTAATGAGGGGAGTTAGAGAGCGATATTGATACTAATCCTAAGCATTTAGAGACTTATTCATGTAAGGAATTATCCTTCTGATGTATGGAGAGATATGAGTGTGAGTATTCTTCTTGAATCCCCATTGAAGGAGAAGGAATATCTTATGTAATCACTTATGAGAAGGTCCCAACATCTTTTGAAGAAGGAATGAAAGTGATATGTATTCCAATTGAAGCGGGTTCGAAGACGTAGAAAAGGAGGGGAAAAATATGTTACCAACATCGATTGTCTCTCTCTTGTCTTTTTTTTTATTCCATTTTGAGTTCATGTGTGTTATGTATTATTGCTTAAAGACATGGTTAATAATGGACTCATATTCCCTTTAATCCTTATGCAAATAATTCGTCAGAAAACGATTCTCAATTGAAAACTTGTGTAGAGTAAGTACTCACTCGTTTTCAGATCATCCTAGATGTGTGGTTAAGGAACCCAAGGATTGATTGTGGAATATTGTAATGAAGATCCATTAATTTGTAAGTGATACTATTCTATATGGATAGTGCCCGTCAAGTCATTTCCGGTAATATTTGTAACGTCACATAAATCCTCATGGTTAGAGAGTTATGGCCTTGTGAAGTTGGAGAATCCTCATGTGTTGTCTAGAAGCCTCTAGAAGGTCAAAGAAGTCAAATTATTCTAGAAGCTCCTATAATAAAGTTGACTAGTCAAAGTGGTTAGTCATGGATTTAGTGGTTGCAACAAGAAAAAAAAAAAAAAAAAATTAGTTTCAACTAGATGTGGAGAAGTTACTATTTTTGGAGAAAGTAGTTATAAGTGTACAAGTGGTCAGAAGTGGGTTAGACTCTAAAAGAAGGAAGTTTTTTAGAGTTGGTTAGATGAGGAAGCTACTTGGAGAAGTATAAATATAAGAGAAAGGGTCTCTTATGAGGGTGAATTTCTTGAGAATATTGAAGATCTATTCCAGTGGAAGTTTCATTGCAGGCCATATTGATGGACACATCAAGATTTCTGTCAGTCTGAGGTTTTGACATTGAAAGTTTCAGGGGTTTAGAAAACCCTATTTTTTTGAATTAATATGCGGGCTACAGTGAGCGAGAGTGCATACGTACGAGGGATGAAGTGCACCAGGGCACATACACACTCAGGATAAAGGAGATTAGGGAATGTACAATTGGAAAGAGTCATGGAATATTGAGTAAGAGCTGGTGTCACGTTCCTGAAGTCTGAAGCAAGTTCGAGATCAATATTCTACAGGTTCAGATATGCCACACAAATGTTCTAGTATGGGTACATATTGTCTTGATGTTTAGAGTTTCTCATGGTATGTTGAATGCTAGACGCATTATTTGTATGGTTGTATTGATGTCTAAATATGGTAGTTAGTTAGTTGAGTAGTTCATATCTATTCTTATTGAGGGATATCCATAATATGTGATGGTGTATGGTTGAGTAGCATGCATGGGTTGTTGGATGGCATATATATGTTTTTGATTTTTTATGGTACATATTAGGCAATGAAAGGTAGAGTGCAATGATAAATCATAAGTGGATGTGACATAGGAAGAAAGAGTTTGAAGTGCCAGAAGGTTGAAGTTTCATAAATCCTAGTTTCTGAAAGTGTACGTAGTCTAACAGTGGGTCAGGGACCATACATACACATTTTGCAGTATAGGAAGGTCGAATACATATGCAGGCTGTAATATAAACAAGCCACGTACCTGTTGACATATTGATATTATTATCACTCCAAGAAACTCTTTGAGGTTGTGGATCAAAGATGCTTGGTAACTTAAGGTAAACTTGTTTTTTTATTTTTGTATGTGTGGATTAATGGGATAACTCAATTATAGTATGGTATTCAGACAATCAAAATGAGAATCAAATGAACTAGTGCTCTCAAGGATCAATAATCAGATGATAGTTTTTAAGTGGGTGAAAAAAAAATGCTTATAAACCAAATACAAATGTAAGGTTTAATAAACAATGATAAAAAACTATTAATCAAGTTATGAGTTAATCAATGAGATGACAGTCATTCTACAGCTAAAACAACTTGAATAAGAGTACAGAAGGAAAGATGAGAATCTGACATCAATAGAGAGAGAAAACTGTGATTTTTATTATCATATGGAAAATTATGTTTACAATATAGTATCTTCTGTATCCAAAATTGAACCATGGTATCTGAAAAATATAGGCATTTATAGCCTTTACAACAAGTCTTAGATCCTGGAAAACTGGATCTAGATTTCTAAATATAGAAAACAGAAAACAAAACTAAATACAATAGGATAACTAAGAACTAGTTCCTATTAATCAAACTGTCTTCAAAGTTTGTCTTCGACATATGGTCTTCATAATTTCTATGTCTCTGATGTGTCATGAAGGAAAGGATACATGTCTTCAGTAGTTGGAAAAATTTCAACAGCTGTGAACAAAGCTTTAGTTGACCAATTAAGAATTCACCTCCAAAATCTCCATGAATCTTTGAAACTGAATATTTCATGATTTGGTGATTAATCTTTTTGATGCTCTCTTATCCTTTAAATCACCCAAAAATTTCTCTGTTTGAGCTCAAATCTTCAAAATTCTTACTCAACGGTTTCACTAACTATTTCGCCTTAGGATTTTCTAATTAGCCAATGAAAGTTCTTCTTTTCAACAACTAATTGGTTATAATTGTGCCTTCTGTGCTGGTGAAAACTCTGTTTTAATCAAAAGGAAAACCTTTCGTGTTCAAAATAAAAAATCATTGTTTATTTGATTAATCTCCCTGCAAATTTATAGCAACCTGTGCCAACACCTGTAAATATGGATGTGTGGTAATTTTTGCCTTCGACTTTTTGATTTTCTTCTTCAAGCACTTAGCTAACCACCATAAGCTATTATAATGCTTTGTTATCTTTTTCTTCTTCTTCTTATCCTTTATACTTTCACGTGCCAGCTTCTCAAAAGATGCATTGGTCTTTGCGAAATTCTCTAATAAATCTTTATATCTTGCCTTTATCACCCTTTCTAGAATCTCCTTCTATGCTATTATCTCCTTCAGCTCCTTAATCTTCTATGATTTATTTGATTTCTTATTTTTTTAGGTTTCACCTTCATCTTTGGAAGTAAAAACTTCAAAATCCTGTGCAGGTTCCATGGAGTGCTCTGGACTTTTGATGGCTAGAATTTCATCATATTTTTCTAGTTTTGTGTCTGAATCTGTGTATGGCATATTTAGAACATTTACCTTCTTTATTGTGGATTTCTTTGAGTTTGTTTCAAAATCTAGTTTCTTTTTATCTTTCTTGGGATTTACGCTGGATTTTTTCTCTTCTGGTGACTTTGGGAGAGCTCTCCTTCTCCTTGAGATACTCTGAGGAGTTGGTTGCTTCTTGCCTGCTTTCTTCTTTTCATTCATAGGTTGAATTTGGGTCTCAAAACCTTCCCAAAAGACAAAGTGTTTCCAAGTTCTTTCTCTCTGTCTCAATTCTTCCAAGATGATCATTTTAATTAGGCCATAATGACAAAGGGAATTTTTTATGTTGAATGGTTCGACTCTGATCCTATTACACACCTTTGTTAGGATTCTATGAGGAAAGAAAGGAAAATTTAGAAGGACCTTCCCTGTGAAATGATCTAAGAGTCTAAAGTGATATAACATCAACTTGTCATACCTGCCCTATGAGGTTACATATAGCTGAATTCCTTTGAACAAATCTTGCCATTCATCTTCATGGTAAGAAACAGGGATACTTTTCTTCCAAGTTATACTTCGGAAATCTGTTTTGAGATATGATCTAAAATCCAAATTCTTGGTTACTATTGTTTTAAACCAACTTTGACCTGTTCTGGGTAAGCCAGTTGCTGAAGCGATGTAAGCTTCATCAACTATCAGTTCCAGAGAATCCACTGTATCTTTCTTCCCATCGTATGACTTTGCAAAAGTCTCTATTATCACCTAGTGATAGCCCTCCTGCAAATTTTCTACATAGTTCATACATCTTGCATATGAGAAACGCTTCTGAACCTCTGGATGAGAATGCAAAAAAGATAAATTGTCTAATTCTTTCCTCAGAAGTAGTCCTCCTTTATTCCTTGCCATCTGCAACTTAATCACCAGTTAATTTGTACATGGTTGACATAGTAATCTTTCTTAATAAGGAAAGGGTTGGTGCTGGTGAAAATGACCCTATGTTATCAATTGAAATATGAAACCCCATAATAGAATTTTTAAACACAGTGAGTTTGAAATAAGAAATGATGATGTGATTTAATGTTAACAGAAATCTGGTACTTTATCCTCTCGTTGCAATGATGATTAAGAGTTCATCACGTCTTCAAACCCTTCTCTGTCTGCCACACGAAATTTGTGATCACAATCTATCATGATGTCCAGCTAGAATGTGATGAAAAGGTGTCACCACTCATTTTCTTCCATTAACTTTCCATGATGATCGTATGATGTGTGTCTAGTGTATCCTTTTTGGGTTTCTAGAATCGTTGGAGAAAAAACCCGTGTTAACACTTTCACCGACTCGCTTGCTGCTGGGAGTACACTTTAGTTGTTGAAACCTGAGGCATTCACTAGATAACTTCAAATTCAAAACATATGTTAGTTGTTGAAATGATTTTTCTTGATTTTTTGAAAAGAACTTTTGAGGATCGATTTATTTCTAGGATAACATCTTAAATCCTATGTTTTGACACTTCTAAATTATAAAAATTTATATAGAACCCTATTTATAACCATGTTATCATCTACAAAATGGAACAAACTGACTGATTCATTTTGGGAGATAACAGATATATGTTTACAAGTTGAGTCTTGTACTTGATGATTGATTCCTCTTCTTAGTTGGTGCTCTTGTGGAGTTGTTTCTCTTTTTAGCTGATGCTGATAAACCCCAAGGATTGTAGTCCATAATACAAAATAAACTTATACATGTATCTTGTGTGCCTTGTTTTCTTTATGATAATGGTTTATAATGATGTTTGTTGTTGATATATGACTACATTATAAATGAAAGTAATGAATATTAAGTAAGTGGTGATTTCTAACAAATGTGTTTTGTAAATAATTTGTCAAAAGACCCCTACACTAGTTCACCCCCCCCCCTCTGAGTGTATTCAGTGTGTCCAACAGGGACATCCCTATTGTTGTCCTCTTTATGCTTTGAAAAATTGTGAAAGAGATTCATTAATCAGAATTGCAAAGGATGTGTTCTGGAAACAACCCATAATCCAATTCATCATACTAAGATTCTTACCCATTTGAATGAGTACCAAACATAATAAGGTCCAATTTACTTTGTTGTAGGCTTTCGACATATCCAATTTTAAAAATAGCTTCTTTGATATTTTTCTTTTGACCAAATGGAGAACTTCTTGGGAAATAGCCACTACATCATGAATTTTCCTATTCTACAGGAAACCAAATGGTTCTTGTCCAATAACTATACTTAACATGGGTCTTAATATTTGGGAAATGATTTTCGAAATGAACTTGTACACTACATTACAAAAAGAGATAGGACAAAATTCCTCGAAGTAATATGCACTTTGCTTTTTAGGGATGAGACAAAAAAAGTTGAGTTGAGAGGATCATAGATATTTCCTTCTCTCTAGGATTCCCTAATAATTAGGAGAAGGTCATATTTAAAAAGGTCAAATAAATATTTGTATAATTCCACAGGAAACCTGTCTGACCCCGGGATTTTGTCACTCTGCATTGAGGAGAGGATTGAGCACAACTCCTCTTCTGACACTTCTTCTTCTAAGGATTGATTCATATCTTCTATGAATATATGATGAAACTTAGTTGCCACCTCCAAGATCTCCTGGATTGGACAACCCACAAAGGTCGTGAAGAGATTTTCAAAATAACGTGCTCCAACCTCGACTTTTTCTTGGACTGAGTTGACCTTATCCCCTTCTTCATTTTTAATTTCCCATATTGTATTGAGGTTCCTCTAGTGGTTGGTAGAATCATGAAAAAATTTACTATTATTATCACCAGCTTGCAACCATAGAGCATGACTTTTCAGGAACCACTCATGCTTGTCTTTTCTAAACCATGCATTTCTCCTCTCCTCAAGAATTTTTATCTCCTCTAGTTGAGACAGACTCATGGGAACTCCTTCCTCATTATATAGGAGCCTTGAGAGATTTATTTCAATATCTAGGACTTCCCTATATGTTCTTGTTCTCCATATAGGGATCCAGTTTTTAATGGCCATTTTGGTTCTCTTTATATTGGCTTCAAATTGGACCATTGAAGGTTTAGGCTTATCAGAGCTCATCCTTTCCTAAGAGGAGACGACTATTTTCTTAAAATATTCATCTTCCAACCAAACATGATTAAACTTAAGGGGAGCAAGTGGTGATTCAGATCTTGATTTCTAACATAGTAATATATGGTGATGATCTGAAATCCCTCCATATTACACCCTTGATTTTAATCTAAACCCCTTTTCCAGGAATCTCTCACGGACTAAAAATATATCCAATATTTTGGCTACTTCATCTTTTTGTATTCAATAGCTACGCCAAGTTGGAATAATATTTATTAGATCAAGGTCAACTAGGCTTGCAAACTCAAGGAAAGAGATAAAGAAGCATCTTTATCGATCTTCTCTTGTATTTCGCCCCCACACTTCTCTAAGGGAGAGAGTAAAGTTTAGGTCTCTCCCTATCACTGAGAAAGGGTCACTAAAAACACCTGTATATTTTAAAAGTTCCCAAAATGAGACCGTGTCAGCATAGGGACCATATATATTAATCGTCGAAAAAAAAATCATAATATTTATTCTTGAGCTTGACAAAAATAGAAGAAAAAATAGAAGATGAGGATAATTCCTTAAATTCAAGACTCCATCATGTAAGGAGTCCCCCCTGACATCCCATGTGCATCTACAGTATTGAAAGACCAGTTTGTTACTTGTTAGCTCGGGAATTATAGTTTTAATGGCAACATCCCCCCCACACATAATCTCCTAAATCAGAATAATATCTTACTTGAGGCTAGGACCATCCTTTTGAGGGCTAGTTTTTTCTAGGGCCCCCAACCCCTCTAGAGTTGAAAGAGAGAAGGATCATTTTGCAAGGGGAGTCAGGGCTCTCCTGTCTCTAAGGGCCCTAGTGATGGTTGCTTGAGTTCCTTTCCAAATTTTAGCAGCTACTTTATCATGTTCCTTCGATAGGTGATACTTTCTTCCAACTTGTGTAGCTTGAGGAGGTTCAAGAGCTAGACCACCCTTTGAGGGAATGCCCTCTTTTAGATGTCCTTTAAATCACATTGTGTATGCCTTAGAAGAGGGAACAAGAGGTTTCAAATCCTTCTAGGAAGGGGGAGGTGAAGTAGGGACAATATCCATCAGTGGGAAGAAGGGAAGGGAAGGGGATGAGGGAGAGATCTTAGAAGGATTAGGGTACAACCGAGTAACTAGTACCCCAGGGGAATTCAGGGAAGGAGGGATTAAAAGGATGAGAGGGAATGGATGGAGAAACCAAAAGAGGGGAAACCATAGACTTCAGGATAGGCTCAGGGGAAGAATAGGAAGGAGGAGTAGGAGGAGGAGGTTTAGGGGAGGAATAGGGGCAATAGACCGAATTTACAACTGGCAAAGAATTCATAATAGACAAAGAAGAGGGGGAAATATTAGTGTTCAACATACTTCATTAAGCTGTTGTAAGAGATAATTCTCACATTGCAGAGATAGAATATTCTTCATTTTTCGGTTTGATGGTGACTTCCTCCTTCTTTCCATCAATTGAGAGAGCCTCTATTGTACCCTCTATTCCAATAGTAAATTTCTTCCTCCAAACCTTCGACGAGGGAAGGCTTCTAGGAAACAACCATGAACAATGAGCCCTAAGATGCCCAATTTTGTGACATCCATGGAATTGGAAGGGAAGTTTCCAGTAATCCACCTTCTAATGCCATGTGATGTCACCTAAAACAATATCAATGCTTCCAATCAAACCCTCTCGAATATTTACCTCCACCTGAATACAAGGCCAACGACACTCTTTCTTTGAAGCCCAGTTGAGCTCAATCCCAACAAACGTACCAATTTTATTCCTAATTACTTACACTGCCTATCTAGTCTAGAAGGACATAGGTAAATTGGGAAAAATGACCCATACCTTCATATGAGTGATAGGTTCTTGCATTGGATCAAAATCCATAGACCAAGGCTTAAGAAAAAGTCTCGACGGGCCCAGGACCAACTTCTACTAAGGAGATCAATGCAATCCTTCTTTGAATTAAAAAGAAAGAAAATGCACCCACTGGAGAAAACATGAGACTCAAGTTCATATTCGATTAATGGATTCCATACTTGGAAAATCCATTTTTGGAGGGCCATTTCACCAGGTGACTTCCCATTGAACCTTCCAACTACTAATTTTCTCTCAAAGTGAGTTATTTCTTTTTATCGAAATATCTCTGCCCAAAACCATTCTCACAAGGCCTCCTTTCTCTCAAATGCACTTTGAGTGTTTTTTTGGTTTATTACTATAGGGTTTCTACACCAGAAAATGTTTAGAGCCTACTTTTGCTTCTTCCTCCAGGCCACCTTGTAGGTTTCCTGGATCACCCAACTTAGACTTCGCATGCAGTGGATGTATGTCCAAATAGTCTTTCAAAGGAAAAGACCCTCCATTTACATAGTTTGTAGAGCTACTTCCAAACACATTAACTTCCGTCGAAATGTTTCCATCTTTCACATGCTCGAGAGATAATCCTAATCCGTCGAGATTGTTCCTAGGTACCATTAGGTAAGGGAAAGGAGGTAGTGTCTCACGTTCCAAAAAATCATCCTGCGTGAGAAAATCTTGTTCGCATGATGGACTTAATTCATATTCCACCTCATCATCATTCAGTGACACCATCTATCCATCTAAAACCCCCTATCACGTGGAACTTCAAAACCTACGTGAAAAGACTTGGAGAACAACAAGAAACTCAAACAGGGAGAGCGTTGGAGAGGGAAAGAGAGGTGTCAGAAAAGGGAAAGGGAAGGGGAAGGCACCTGAGGCCCTCACTCCCAGTCCTGACTACTATGGACCCTAATCCATTGCTCACTTGCGACTGCAAAAAGGCTCAAACAACAGATCATCCAAAAAAACCCTTCTCAGGCAATCTCTACAAATTTTATAAAATTGATTTAAATTATTTTCTAATTTTTAATTAACTTATTCAATGTTTTTAATAATTAATTATAAAATATATAATATAATAGTTATAAATTTAATTTAAATTATTTTCTAACTTATTTTATATTTTTAATATTTAATTATAAAATTATAAAATATATAATATAATAAATTTAAAATATTATAAAAGGGACACAATGGAAGTTAATATCATATTATAAGAAAACAATATATTATATATGTTTTTTAATATCATATTTATAAATTTATAATTAAAAAACATATATTATATATTTTATTGTTTTCTTATAATTTATATTAATTTTCCATATTTTTCCATTTTATTAAAAGAAAAAAAAAAACTCTTACTTCATATACATAAACAAATTTAAACACAAAAAAATTCAATTATACAATATCACTTATTATAAGATATCTTATTTAGTTTCCTGAAACACAATATGAATTTGAAGTTGAATTCACACTCTAGTGTTTGGAAGGATGATGGTGGTTGTTTAATATTATTCATGTTGTAGTGTGATATTTGATTAGCTAATTGGAGGTGTTAAAATACATAATTAGTCGTGTTTTTCTATGGTAAATAATAAAAATAAAACACATAGCAAACATTTTCGTCATGTCATTCCTGATGTGATATTTCCCCCTCATGTCACGACAGAGCGAGACAGAGCGTGTAAGGTAGCTAGAGAGGTAGTGGGGGGGCCCAGAGGGCCCATAGTGATAATAGTGGAGGTCATTCAATGTAAGGTGGACTAGGTCCACTATATTATTAAATAAGGCCCACTATGGTAGTTAGATATAATAAATGTAAGAGGACTTCTTAGAAGGTTCTACTTCTAGAAGATTCCTCCTCTAGAATGTTTTTAGGTGATGGTATCACTATATAAAGGGATTCAAGCAATGTAATGAGACATGAAGAGAAATATTGTATTTGGAGTGGTAGCTCAATAGGAGGATGCCCCCTCGAAGAGGCAAGTGAACAGGAGGGGATCCCTTCCATAATAGGATCCATTGTATGGTGTTTCCCTACCTCAAGGGTTTGATGGTAATAAAAGAGATTTTGCATATTGTTCTTGTATATCTATTGTGGTGCTTTTGTATTTAGTATTTGGTTCTTAACAAGTGGTATCAGAGCACTTTCCTTGGGAAGACATAGTGGGCAAATATTTTTTATTTTTGCATATTTTTTTTTGGAGAAGAAAAAAGAGGGCCTAAACCTTATCGACGTTTTTGGTATATTTATGTGCACAATTTGTAGAAACGAGTTGTATATATGAGTTCCTCTCAGAAAAACACCCAATTTGAAAAAAACAATCGTCGGAAACGGAGTCCGGGAAGTCAAGATATTGAAGTTTTAAAATCTGCAAATTTTCAGGATTTTTTCCACGGACGTCGGCGATAATTTTTTTTATTTTTGTAGCATCTGGAGGCCAAATTTGCCCAAATAAATTATATATCTGAGTTCCTCTCACAATGTCACCCAATTTCAAAAAAAAAAAACAGCCATAACAGAGCCCAGGAAGTGAATTTATGAGCATTTTAACTTCAACAGTTTTTTAGGGTTTTTCCAGAAAAAGCCGCGATTTTCTACCGTAACTTATTGGGTGAGTTCATAGGATGCTCAGATGGCTATTTCTTCTCAAAACCTGAAAGAAATTCTTGAATCATTCAAAGCCCAATTGTTTCACACATT